>CM064543.1:0-32500 GCA_032716605.1 Paralithodes platypus
TGTCTGGTGTTGGTATCTATGTCGCAAATTAGTATGAGGAACAGAAGGTGCGCTAGCACTGCTTCCTTGGGGCACCTTGAGCTTTTGACAACCGACAGGATCACCCCGCACCCCCCCCCCCGTGACTTGGTTTACGGCCACTGATTGTTTTGGTTTTACGAGGGAAATTGTATATACACCGTCCGATTTTCCCATGTTATACCTTTTGCTTTTAGTTTGTGGGCTATTATACCATTGGAACATTTATCAGGCCTTAGCAAAAATCGGTTTGTTGTAAATGACATCCAACAGTCTGCTGCACCAAATCAACCACCCATAAATAGGGGCGACGCGTTCCTCGGTGCCGCTTAGAAAGGTGGCGAACACATCACAAGGTATCACAAGGTAAGGACTGTTCTTTTCTACAGTGTACAGACAGTACAGTTAAACCCATCAGTAAAATGAGCCCTATTTTCACTCCATACTGGTACTAGAACTTGACTCGATACCGGGTACTGTATATTGTATAGAAAAAACCCCTGGGTTGGAGCCAAAAGGTTAATTTGTATAGGCCTACTGTATATATTTTTACCGCTGAAAAGCTTTTGATTCCTAGATGTCCCTTATAATCTGGATAAAATTGTGCTATTGTTACTGTAACCCGAGCAAAATGAATTATGAAGCACTTAATCAGAAAAAACTGAATATTTATGATTCAGTTTTTACTGTTACTCCGTATACAGTAATTACATAATTTGCTAACTAATGGTATACCGGTATACCTCTGATTATGCTACTCAGTTTCACCATGAATTATGCTCCTGAGGTAACATACACAACAAGGGGGTAAGGGGGGGCCTTCATCTTATGGTGGAGGAAAAAAAAAAAAAAAGAAATACTACCCTACCCATCCTATTGTACAAGGTGACTAATATGGGGAATGGCGGGTCGACCTTGTGGACCAACAGCCATTACTATACAATTTAAACCATGCTATTGGCCCACTGTCTTGGTATGGCACTGCTGAGGCTGGTGGGGTGCGGATAGGTATGGATAACCCAGAAGGTCTGGGGAATCTCAATTTATACCAGTAATTTAAGCTTGCGTAGGCAGAGTGGAGCATGCTTGTGCCGAAATGGTACACGGAAGAAAGTTCAGGGTTCACCTCCTCACACGCAGCCCAATTGGTTTGCTGACCAGAGGACATGGCCTTCCACAACGCTATTACTCAATGGTGGACATTTAGAGGTGGTGATGGTTAGACCAGTGTCGCATGCTACACAAGTATATGCTAGTACCTGATCAGCATCGGTGAGCTGATTACGATGTTTACAGACTACATTCACATCCACATCCATTCCAATAGTACGGTATGATACTATTCGACACACGCACATTGGACCCACTCAATGTAACCATAACTATGCGCCGGTTGGGCCTAGCCTCCCTCCCCTCTGTGAGCAGGACACAAACTAGATAATCCTAATGCTTTGCCTCGAAATATGGATCAGGCCATTATGGGATGCGATTTCTAATTGTGCGCTTCGTAGGGGATCCAAGTGCGTTCTGTCAATAGCGTATACTGTATAGGATAATATTATGTTAAGCTGTGGTTTAAATCCCCTACCGCTCTCTACTCTGGGAAACACACTCGTGTTAAATCCTTGCCACAGGGTTTTTTAACACTTTCGGTGCGGGCATGATTAAAAAAAACAAACAACCCTTTCGACGCTCATATGACGCAGAGGTTCCAGATTAGAAATAAGAAATAGTTCTCTCACTCTTATAATTACATCTCCAAAATTAGTTTTCTGCCCACAGCTAAACTCAAAGACAACTGCAGAGGTTGACAGTAACTAAACTAAAGGTTTCTAAAATACCCCTGATGGTAACAACGGGCTTTTAAAGTATCCTTAATAGGCTCAAAAAAATTGGCATCATATGTGGAGATCGGAGAGGGGTGGTTTTTAAGCAAGTTTCTAAATGAAATTAAATGTATTCAGTTCAAACAAACTAGGAAAAAAATAGCTTCCAAAATGGACACTAGAATGACGTTCGTAGCGTGCAGGGTTCATCCGCAGCGGCTACCATAGACATTGGGCAAATATTCGCTTAATAATGAGGGCGCATGTCGCAGGTTACATTTGCATTTGGCAGCGCCTGACATTATGTTCTAGCAAACCCATGGCTCAGTGTACTGGCCATGCGGCTGCGAGAGCAGACGGGGGGCCTTTGCCGCGCTCCCGCTCACTCGCACTAGTCTCCATAGGCTTTAACCCTCCTGGCCCGGGCAGGCCCTCAAAATTGACAGGTTGTGGGCTACCCGGGCGATCTGGCCGAAAAAAAACGTGTAGGCCTATTGGCTTCAGTATTTTTTGTTTAGTTTAAATGCTAGAAATGTCCCACGCATCTATCTATAAATGTAAGTGCGGTTTCCAATCTGTAGACTGGCATTGAGCGAGCTCTCTACATGTTCAACTGGTTCAGTTGTGATGAAGGATTTCAGTGGAGAGCACTTGCCAGGCGATGTTCAAGCCCCAAATTTATTATGACGATCTTTTCACTACTGAAACGACGACATACCAGAAAAAAATACAAATAACAAACGAGTCTTCTCTTTCTTGGTTTTCGGAGAGTGCCCTCCCCCCCCCCCCCCCCCCCGGTGACGTTAACGATCGGCTTTGTTTACATGCGTCGGCAATGGCACGGCGTTCAGGACCAACTGAATAGGCTTTCACGCTTACAGATTTTAAAATGGAACAACCGGGCACCTGCCCTTAATTCGCTGGTGTCATTTTAAAATGACAAACCGGGCCAGTAGGGTTAAAGCCTGTAAATTCCTATAAATTGCCAGCATGGTGTTTCAGAATTATTCCCCGCAGCCATTGGGTGTAATACCCTTATAATGAACTAATTATAGTTGTTAAAAACTTTTGCAAAATATACAAACTCTAAAAACAGATACGACACAATATAAAGGCCAAAATAACTTATAATCGCTATGTAGGAAATACCGCTTTAGCCAAATATAATTTAGAAATATAAGAACACTATGCCACCACATAGGGGTTGTACGTTCACTACATGAGCAAAGTTCAATCTGTTTCCCAAGCAAATTAGTCACACACATAACAGCGCCACTATCGGTTAAGTTTAAGGAATTAGGTCAATTTGGAATTTCAGAACGTTATGGTAAATTCTTATCTTATGTCTAAGATTCACATCAAATTTGGTCTTGCTTAGCTCTTTCCACCTAATACTCAATGATTCTTAGGTCTTGTACTCGTCCCTTATTCATGTTGCACCCATCATTAACATTATATTCAAATCCAAACATACTAATCAGACTCGAAACAGGTTACAGTTGGTCAAAGTTCCAGCTGAACCCTCACTCGCTCTGGGGCTCGCAGAATTAGCTGGCAATACTGGTGTAGTGGTTGCAGAGCAGGGATACCACTTGCCATTAATGTGTTACCTGTGTCTGTTCTGTATATTACTGCAAATTAGACTATGTAATGTTCACGTTGTGAAGACTAAATACTCCTTCATTAAGTAGCCACCAATAAAACAGAAATATGTATTCTTATAAAATCGAATAATGTATGTTGTAGCAGCCAGCAGGTTTTATATGCGTTGCCAGTCAGTGGATATAATAACTTTAATATTTAAGAAAATCTACGAACTTTGGATGAATGTTCGGGATCATACATAGCGATGTATGCATTTTTATTTGAGATAGGATTACTTTCCTTTGTTTAGTATATGTTCTAACAATGATATAGCCGAAATCAGATATACCAATCCCAATCTTTGTAAGACACACCTTCCTACACCAGTATTGCCAGATAATTCTGCGAGCCCCAGAGCGAGGGTGGGTCAGCTGGCACTTTGACCAACTGTACTAGGTAATTGATACTTGGGAAGATACTGGAGACAGAATGGATGAAGTAAATAAATTTACCTTAGGTTAAAAGAGTATATGTGAGGAGAGAGAGAGAGTGTGTGTGAGAGTGTGTGAGTGAGGACGTTTGGGCAGCGTTTCTTCGTTGGGCATTGAGGCAATGGATGGGTCTACGTGAGAGTGAGGTGAGGAGCGAGTGTGGTATTTTTTGGTCTGGCCAGCGCAGCAGCGTGAGGACATACCACCTTCTCTCTAGGTTAGTCCCCCCCCCCCCCCCCCCCCCCCCCCCCCCCCCCCCCCCCCCCCCCCCCCCCCCCCCCTCCCCCCCCCCCCCCCCCCCCCCCCCCCCCCCCCCCCCCCCCCCCCCCCCCCCCCCCCCCCCCCCCCACCCCCCCCCCCCCCCCCCCCCCCCCCCCACCCCCCCCCCACCCCCCCCCCCACCCCAACCCCCCCCCCCCCCCCCCCACCCCCCCCCCCCCCCACCCCCCGCCCCCCCCCCCCAGCCTCCCCACCCCCCCCCCCCCCTCTCTCTCTCTCTCTCTCTCTCTCCTCTCTCCTCTCTCTCACTGTCTCTCTCTCCTTCTCTCTCTCTATCTCTCTCTCTCTCTCTCTCTCTCTTCCTCTCTCTCCTCTCTCCTCTCTCTCTCCTCTCTATTCTCGCTATCCGCTTCTTCTCTCTCTCTCTCTCCCTCTTCTCTCTCTCTCTCTCTCTCATTATCTCTCTATCTCTATCCCTCTCTCTATCTCTCTCTCGCTCACTATAAGGTGATAAGACATAGAATCCAGACGATATGTGTTTATATATAAATGTATATATATTATATATTATAATTATATATATATTATTTATATATTTTAATATACTATATAGATAGTATTATATATACCACACAACACAAACAGATATATGCATTAGAAGAGTGCGAGATTGGATGATATTAGGAGCTCTAGAGCCTTTTGGTTTGTAACATTTCTCACTTAGTGAAAATTGAATGTACTTTACCGTAGACTTAATGTGGGCAGCCTCATCATACAGTCTATGGAGAAGCGTCTCTCTCTCTCTCTCTCTCTCTCTCTCTCTCTCTCTCTCTCTCTCTCTCTCTCTCTCTCTCTCTCTCTCTCTCTCTCTCTCTCTCTCGCTCTCTCTCCTTCTCTCTCTCTCTCACTCTCTCTCTCTCTCTCTCTCTCTCTCTCTCTCTCTCTCTCTCTCTCTCTCTCTCTCTCTAGTCACTCAATCTTTTCAGCCCAGTTATAGGTAATTTACTCAAAATACGCTTTTGATTATCTCCTACTCCATGCTAGACATTCTTTGCTAGTGAAATTTTTATATGTCCTCTATTTACAATACAGACTTATGTTTTGAAGGAGAGGTGGGTGGGGAGAGCGCATTGTGTTTCGTAATAGTTCTGCTTTTTTTAATTATCTGTATTCTTCGTAGAGTTAATGCCGGCGTGCCCCGTGACGTCTGTAGTCTGCAATCCCCCTCCCCTCTCTCTCTCTCTCTCTCTCTCTCTCTCTCTCTCTCTCTCTTTTTTTTTTTTTTGTTTTTTTTTTTTTTCTCATAGATTCCAACTACTCCCTATCGGGGCTCCCATTAGGCGTGAC
Source organism: Paralithodes platypus (assembly GCA_032716605.1). NCBI lineage: Eukaryota > Metazoa > Arthropoda > Malacostraca > Decapoda > Lithodidae > Paralithodes > Paralithodes platypus. Next base: position 5,486 of record CM064543.1, read on the forward strand.
ATAGGGCTTGGAGAGCCTTTCTGTACATTCCATCCCCCCCCCGCCCTCAAACACCGGTGAAGGAAAAAAAAATTGAAATGAAGTGAAGCACGTCGTGCCAGTGAGGTCTCTTGTTCCAGTCTGAGGGGGGAGGTGAGAGGGGGGCAATGCCCGGAAAAGCATCCATCCAGCATGGCTCGCGAGCAAGAGCTTCAGCTCCATCTCTTGAACGCGGGCCCGGTTGCTTCTTTCGCTCAAAGTGCTTCACCGTTATCACCATCCAGACTAACGACCCTCACTCTCAGAACGCCCACCTATTGAGCAGTGAAATCTAATTAGGCATTGTCCCCCTGTAACATATTTTGAATATGGGAATTATTCATACAGTGTTATTTAATCAGGGACACAATGAGGGTATTTTTTTTATGCATTTCGGTGTGTGGCTTTTGTGGTAATGCACTGATACTAGGTTTACAGCACAAATTCAATCCCAATAATATCTTCCCCATTGACATATCGGGATTTTGAACCCGGGTCCTTTGGATTACCAATTCCAGTGGCATGACCACTCCACCACCACCTCCCCTATCCTACTACTCTCACTCTCACATCTCTCTCTCTGCTCTCCCTCCTCTCTCTATCTCTATATGGCTATTGCTATCTTGAATTTCTTGCATAGTGTTTAGATATATAAATGACTAGAAATCGTATATTTTTAATTTTGTTTATACCTATTTGGGGTATAACCCCTTATTGGCGGTGCTCGACTTAAGTCGTGCACCAATTTGCAGCAAGTTAGGAGCATTATTAAGGCTTTTAAAGGGTTAAAATCGAGTGCAAATGGCCGGGAGCACAGCGGGCCAGACAGCCGACTCCCAGGGCTTACCGCCTCCCATTAACTCATGTTCCCTGTGTTCTCGAGAGGCCGGCAGTGTAGCCAGTAGTGAGCATAGCTGGGAAAAATATACCGATATATGCTAAACTCCCATGTTCGTGGCATCACTGCAAGAGAACCACGAGTGCTACGTAGCTCGTTCTGGTCTTATTTTGAAGCTTTTAGAGCCTAGTTTTTTGCTAAATATTTTGTTTTCATGCAGGAGGGCCTGAATATGCCCAAATGAGCCCAAAACACCCCACTAGACAAGGGTTAATTTTATTGTACGGTATATAATTGCATATATCTAAGCCTCCCATTAACTATCTGTGTTTGCAGTTTCTGAATAAAACTTGCATTGGAAATCTTCTTGCTAAGTAATTGGCTTTCAAGTGTAATTGTCAATATTTTTGCACAATAATTCAGAAATATTGCCAGCACGAAATGTCGGGAAAAAAACTTGTGTAACTCAGTCAGCCTTTTTATTATTTACTCTCTTACTCACGCCTTTGGTTATGCTTCTGGGGTTCTTCCTTATATGGTGCGTTTAGCGACGAGTTAATGATACGTCTCTCTCTCTCTCTCTCTCTCTCTCTCTCTCTCTCTCTCTCTCTCTATCTCTCTCTCTCTCGCTCTCTCTCTCTCTCTCTCTCTCTCTCTCTCTCTCTCTCTCTCTCTCTCACTCTCTCTCTCTCTCTCTCTCTCTCTCTCTCTCTCTCTCTCTCTCTCTCTCTCTCTCTCTCTCTCTCTCTCTCTCTCTCTCTCTCTCTCTCTCATAGTTTATTCACAGCTCCTCTATTATACTGCAGCTTCCCATCCATTAATAACCTCTTCTTCGTCCTCTCTCTCCTCTTCTTTTATCAACTCTTCCCTCTTCTTCTCTTGCCTGACACAGAGCTTCAACACCCACTATTCACCTCTTCTCCTCCATCTTCTCTCTTCTTCTTTTATCAACTCCTCTTCCCCCTCTATTTGTCTGACACACTTCTCTATATAGTTAATTGGTAGCACAGTTCCCCCTTTTATCTTGCAGCATCACCACACCACCCACATACCACACCACACATCTGCGCAGCCACCAACTTCGATATCATTGGTAATTCATGAAGTATCCTATTTAAGGGGGGGAGCGTATATTTATGGGTCGATTTGTTTATTTACTTATTATGTTTTTAGTTTCCTCCCTAGACTTCCATCAAGCGTAAACACCAAAAACATTTCCTCCCTAGACCTCCATCAAGCTTAAAAACATCAAAATCTCCTAAATTAAAGGCTCGTTATCGCTCGCCAAGACATAATCGACACCTAGGCTAAGTGGCACGAAACGTCTTAAGATTGACAATGACAAGCAAAGAAATGAGGAAAAGTCTTAACATCGCCAAACTAAATGGCTGAACTTAAAATTTGAAAAGTAATGGGGCTGAACATGAGGGAGAAGGGTGGCCAGAATAACCAACCATCCCTCCTTAACCCCTTCGCCACGAGGCTACGAGAGTTCAATCAGGTCATCTAGCCACATTCCTTCTCTCTCTCTCTCTCTCTCTCTCTCTCTCTCTCTCTCTCTCTCTCTCTCTCTCTCTCTCTCTCTCTCTCTCTCTCTCTCTCTCTCTCTCTCTCTCTCTCTCTCTCTCTCTCTCTCTCTCTCTCTCTCTCTCCACTTCTTTTATCCTCTCCTACATTCCATCTTCTCTGTTCCTTTCTCTCTCTATCCTCTCCTCCCTCATTCCATCTTCTCTATCCTCTCCTCTTCGTTTCCTTCCACTCTTCTTATCCTCTCTCTATCCTCTCCTCTCCCTTTCTCTCCACTCCTCAAATCCTCTCCTCTCCCTTTCTCTCCACTCCTCTTATCCTCTTCTCTCTCCACTCCTCTCTTTTGAAGTGCTGCCACACTTCTCCCCCATCTGGTTTATTCACTGAGCACTGAGATCCCCTTTTATCTTTCAGCTTGATACCAACCCACCCCCACTTTTCCCTTCCTTCTCTCCTCTCCTCCATTTCTCTTCCTTCTCTCCTCCACTTCTCCATATAGTTTGTTCACGCAGCTCCCTTTTTATCTTGTGGCTAAACACCCCTCGCCCTCATCGCTGCCACTAACCCCCTGACACCACTGATGAATGATTGATTCTATTGATTCTATTAACCCCTTCAGACTCATATGATGCAGAGGTTGCCAGATTAGCAATAAGAAATAGTTCTCTCATTCTTATAATTACCTCTCCAAAATTAGTTTTCTGCCCACAGCTAACTCAAAGACAACTGCAGAGGTTGAAGTAACTAAACTAAAGGTTTCTAAATACCCCTGATGGTAACAAAGGTTTTAAAGTATCCCTAATAGGCTCAAAATCGCGTCATATGTCGGAGAGGGTTAATCCCTTCTGTACCGGCGACATCTTTTTAGTTTTATTCTTGCTTCACTTAGATGATGCTCTGCAGTTAAAGAAGGATCTGTGGTAGTAAAAAGGGTTAAATGAGATAGTTCGAAGCCTGTTAACTACTGGAGGGCCTTTTTAAACTGACTAAAATAGTCTACTAGTAGCCAGAATAAAATTAAAAGGACGGCACCGGTACTGAGAGGTTAATGAATTCATCTAACATTCCATCTTTCTTCATGCCTGTCCTTTCCTTTAAAATAATTTCCTTCACTCTTCTCCTCCCTTCCACTGCTCCCGTCTGACACACTCCTCCTCTCACCTGTATGTAGTTTATTCACTGAGCTCCCCCTTTAGTTTATCTTGAAGCTTGCCATCCATCCACCCCCCTTGCCTAACAGCTACCAACAACCCCCTGTTACTAACGATCGTATTAACCCTTTCACTAAGAGAGTTCAATAAGTTCGTCTAGCCTCTTCCGTCCCCCCCCCCACACACACACACACACACACACTCTCTCTCTCTCTCTCTCTCTCTCACACTCTCTCCACTCTCTCTCTCCCTCCCTCCCTCCCTCTCTCTCTCTCTCTCTCTCTCTCTCTCTCTCTCTCTCTCTCTCTCTCTCTCTCTCTCTCTCTCTCTCTCTCTCCTTTCCTTTCCTTTCCTTTCCTTTCCTGCACTTACCTCCTCTGACACACTTCTCTCCCCCTCCATACTTTATTCACTTAGGTTCCATTCTATCTTGCAGCATCACACTCGTAACACACCTTTCTCTCTTCCCTCTCCTCTCCATCCTTCATTCTCCCCACTCCATCCTTCTCCACTTCTCTCCCATTCCCTCTCCTGTGCTCCCCCCCCCCCATATTAGTTTATTAATCGAGCACCCTTTTTATGTTGCACATTGACACCCACGCACCCCCCCCCCCTCCTCCTCCCCTCCACGCCCACTCCTCGCAGATACCAACTCTTTAACCCTTTCGCTGCGGGTGACGTTCCGGAACGTCCTGGCAAGTTACAGCAATTTCCAGGCTTTAAAAGCCTGTAAAAACCGTAAAAATTGAGCGTCAGTGGGCGGGAGCATAAGGGGCCCACCTCCGACCCTCAGAGCACCGAGCAGCTCATTGATGTTGAGTGTGTCTCGCGCGGGCCTCTCTCTGTCTCTCTCAACAGTGTAGCCATGCGAGCGAATGTTACATAATAGCGGGTTTCCCGCGTTTCACTGGCACCACTGCGGGTGAACCAGACCACGTACGGGGCCCGTTCTGGTGTCATTTTGAAGCTATTCTCGCCTAGTTTTTGGCAGAATACACTTCATTTAATGCAGATGCTTGATTTATCATTCAGGAGTGCCTGAATATGCCCTAAATAGCCCAAAATAGCCCAAAATAGGCCGCAGCCAAAGGGTTAACAGCCTTTGCACCACTCATGCAAGACTTGTGAAATACTATGATTTATTGTCAACATCTAGTATTCAGTCCCTGTCATAGGCTTTTACTCTATGGACCAGATTCCGAATGTTTACAAAATATCAGTACGTACTCCCCAAGGCGGATATTTTTCGGTACCGGTACTACGCATTGTTATAGTACGCAAGAAACATTTAGGTAGCATAGACTAGACGTTGATTGAAAAAGATTATTTCTAAATTACATTTTCAAAGCATCTTGTTTGACAATTTTTCCGAGGAGGATGTTGAACTATTTCGGTAGAGCACATATCGCCAGCTTACCTGCAGTAATCGGGCTATGACCAATTTAATTTCGACCGTCAGTCAGACATCGGGATTCAAACCCATCTCAGTTCGCCACCCACAGCAGAGTACAGAACCCTAACCAATCTAGCCACGTAATCTCCCCCCCCCCCCCCCCCCGCATTACTACCTGCCTACTCTCCCTTCTAGTGTGTTTACATTATCTCCCCTCGGCCAACCATTCACCTGGCTCTTATTATTAGTCCTTCTCTTGTATTTCTCTTTCCTCTCACCTGTTTCTTTTTTTTTCGTTTGGTACCCTCTCCCCCTTTCGTTATTCCTCTCACCTGTTTTTCTCTCTCCCCCTTTCGTTATTTTTTGGTTCGTTTTCTACCTCACGTTCATATTTTGTTTCAGTCGATTTTGTTTTCTTTCATATTCTACCCCTCGTTTTCGAATGTTTAATCTCTTCTGTTTTTCACTCTATACATTTCTCCCACGTGTAATAACAAATCTTTTCTTCCCTTGTGCCTCGATTGAACTATTTTTATTAATTCATTTTACATTAATTTTAGCAGTGCATCAGTCCACTGTCCAGACATGGTATCAGTATTATTATAGCGGGTTTATACTATGGTCCCTCTACGTAGATCGAACTCTCACTCGTTATGCTTCCTTTTATGTTATCTCATAGGCATTATCGAAACTAGTTCTATCATTTACTTGCTTTGTGAATATATATAGGTACTGATATCAGTATATCAGGGATCTTCTTTGTAATATGCTGTGTATTGTCCTGTAGCATTCGGCTTCCACTATAATCTATCTATTATGACGAGTCTAAATAAAACCGACCCCAATCTCTCGTAACTGAATCAAAGAGATGATCAGCCATGCTTTGCGGGGGGGGGTGAGAGTTGCCCCCTCGAATAGCCTGCTGCATCAAGCACTGGCAGCAAACATACTCGGGGGGAGCTACTCTCGCCGAGGCCAATGAGGATGGCCGAAACAACTCCAGGTAGGTAGAATGAAACTCATATATTTAAAGTTTGGGAAAGGACAAGGTTCACAATGTATAGACTCGTCATAATGAATAGACTATAGACTGTCCAGTGAAGCGACGTCAGTTTACGCCTTTTTAGCATTATTTGTTTTGTAATTTATATCTTTCCTATTGTAAGCCAAATTCATACTCCGCTGTCATCCAAATTACTATTCCACTTCCATCCACATTACTACTTTACTCTCATACACGTTATTACCCCACTTCCATCCACAATACTAGGCCTATCCCACTTTCATCTACACTACTAAACCACTTTCATCCACATTACTAACACACACTCATGTACGGTACATTCCTATTCCACTATCTGATCTAGAACAGCTTCCGTAATAAATAGTTGTCCAGTAGAGGAGCTTACAAAGAAAATGAATAGTAATTTGCAGCCTTTGCACTAAATGTTATGTATAATACAATCTGTTGTCTTCATCTATAAGTGTATCTTCGTTTGTAATATTTGTAATTTTGGTAATGTTTGTCTATTTTTATTAATTTCACTCCAACACCAAACACCTCCCAAATAAATTAATGAAAGCAAGCATGTGATCCACCGGGATTCGAACCTGGGTTACCACATACAGATTGTAAACACTCTAACCATTACACCATCAAGGCAGTTTGTAATATTTGCTTTTAACTCCTTGTAAATAGTGGACTGCTACGTTCTGGCCTCCCCTGTATAAATGGACTCGCCCCACGTCTATTTTGGCATGGTGGGCGGATGTCTTCTTAACCACGTGGAGTTCCCCACTGCTCCATGGGTTTAACCCTTTGACTACGTTTGGCCAAATAAGTCATGTCTCCGCTGTCATTACGTTTTGCTCGCTGTGTGCTGTATTAATGTCTTGTCAGATGTTGAATAGGGCGGGTAAAGATAGGAACATGTTTGTATATCTCACTCGAAATTATGAATTAATGCTTATATACTGTACTGCTGAAACCAATTATTGATCGAAATATACTTGGTGCCGCGACATCACTTATTTGGCCAACTGTAACAGTGACGTATGTTATATATATATATATATATATTCTAGCTTTATTTAGACGATAGTATGCAGCTTAGGAAGGTTCTGTGGTAGATAAAAGGGTCGGTTGAGATAGTTTGAAGCCGTATTTTTGGTAGATGTCCTTCCTAAGCTGAATACAATCGCCCAATATTTGCCAGAATATTATTAAATGGACGTCCCTGGTACTGAATGGGTTATACACTATACCGGTAGTCTCTTTTACTTATTTATTTATTTATGTATATATTTATTTTTCCTAGCTGGCGGTAATTTGTCATCATTTTTTTTTAGCGAAATATGTTGTTAATTATGAAGAATTGGTATATATATATATGATGCAGAAACAGCAGTATCATTTTTCCATTACCAATCGAGAAATCAGTGTTTTAATTTTAGACACTTTGATTCCCCACTAAAATTCAGTCCCGGACATGCCCAGAGCTTGTTTCTAATCCTCTTTTTATATTACCGAGGCCGCAGCAGCTACACTGTCGCTTCCATGGTTCGTTTAAGGGGGGAGGGGCCGGTTTTCTGGACCACTTTCTCCCTCATGTTTAGCCCCATTAGTTTTCAGATGTGAAGATGTTTGCCCCATTAGTTAGTCGATTTTAAGACTTTTAGCCCCAATTTTGTTGGCAATATTTAGACCTTTCGTCCCATTTACGTGTTGATTATTATTTTTTTGACGAACGATAGCATGCCTGTATTTTAAGAGGCGGCACTTTTTCTACCGACAAATTTACAAATTTATCTGGAAGGGGGATCTTGCGTATGTTTTGTTTAAGCATGATGGAGGTATAGGGAGAAAACTAAGACAATTAATAAATGAAAAAAATCGACAACAAAATTACCACTACCCCCTTACGAAGCTATAATACTGTATTCAGTTTTGACTTAGGACACTATTGGGGCAATCTGGTATGTCGATGTTATCCAAAAGCAGCAATCTGTGGGTGCCCAATAGTCCGAAGACATACCCAGCTATCCCCCAGTGTAACTGTTCATAGTAAAAGGGGGTTGCCATTTTTGTTTTGAGATTTTAAGACGTTCGGCCCATTAATTTAGCGATTTTAACACCTTTCACCCCATTTCGTTGTCAATTTTAAGACCTTGTGTGCCAATTAGGTTATTTTTTCCTGGCGAGCGATAGCGAACCTGTAATTTTAAGAGGAACCGGCACATTTTTCTACCAAAAAATTTACAAATTTATCTTGAAGGGGGATCTAGGGGGTGTTTTTCTAAGCTTGATGGAGGTCTAGCGAGGGAACTAAAAAATAAATGAATACATTAAATTGTGACCAAAAAAACAGCCACTAGCCTCTTAACCCTCTCCGACATATGACGCGATTTTGAGCCTATTGGGGATACTTTAAAGCCTTTGTTACCATCAGGGGTATTTAGAAACCTTTAGTTTAGTTACTTCAACCTCTGCAGTTGTCTTTGAGTTAGCTGTGGGCAGAAAACTAATTTTGGAGAGGTAATTATAAGAGTGACAACTCTATTTCTTATTGCTAATCTGGCAACCTCTGCGTCATAAATGCGTGACAGGGTTAAATACCTTTTGGAGATATGGTGTAGTGGACAGCATTAGGAGTGAGTGTTTCTGGATCGTGTCGTTGATATGTAAGGCCACGTGGACTTGTAAAACTGTACATATACGGTATGATATATAAGGTAAATGTATATGGGGAACTAAAACAACAACAGTAATAGTAGAACGGTTTTTGGTGAGATAGCCTAATGTAATATATGAAGAGAGAGAGAGAGAGTGGGTGAGTTTGTGTGTGGGGGGGGGGGGCGGGGGGTGTTAGTGAGTGGGTGTTATTGATTGTGGGTGTTAGTGAGTGTGGGTGTTAGTGAGTGTGTTGGTGTGTGTGTTAGTGAGCGAGTGTGTGTGGGTGTAAGTAAGTGAGTGTGGGGGGGTGTTAATGAGTGAGTGAGTGTTTGTGGTGTGTGTGTGTGTGCATGTGTGTGTGTGTTAGTGAGTGAGTGTTTGTGTGTGTGAGTGAGTGAGTGAGTGAGTGAGTGTGTGATAGTGTGTTAGAGAGTCAGAGATATAGACCGGCTTTGACCAATAACTAAACATGTCCATTGTTCTGAAAGACTTGTTTGCGCTCCAAGCATGTATTATTTTACACCTACACAGCTCTCGGGGTCACTGTTGCACTTAACGACGATCAATATTGCCAACATTTTAAAGGGAACGCCTGAGAGGTCAACAAGTGTTTGATAGATGGCGTGTTATACAGTATATATCGTGTATCTGCGTTAAGGGGGGGTCACCGGTTTTTTTTTTATCTTTCTCCTTTTCTCTCTTTCTCTGGCTTGTATCCATTCGGCCCCATTCAGCCAACTGTTTTTAGACTTTTATCCCCATCCAGGTGCCGATTTCATCCTGGCGAGCGATAGCGAGCCAGCATTGTATGGAGAAATCCGGCTTCGCCGGAGAAATTTTTCTATCGAAAAATGTACAAATTTAGCTTGCTGTCAAAACAAAATATATGTATGCTGGCTCGCTGCCGCTCGCCAGGAAAATATTAAAACCTGGATGGGGGTAAACGTCTTAAAACAGTACCAGTAGGCTGAATGGGTCCGAATGGATACAAGCCAAAGAGAGAGGGAGAGTAAGAGAGAAAACAAATGCGAGGTGGGCTCCCTTAACTACCGTCATTGCCTTCGCACCATTAATATCACACCTACCGTACATTCGCACCTTTATCATTATTATACATGCACCATCACACCTACTGTACAGTATAGTCACACCATCATCACGGAATCACCACCATCTCTGTCAAACCGAGATGAAATAGCCTCTAGAGTCTAAACCATAATCTCCAAAATGTCTTTGTTTGTACCGGTACCTTTATAATTAGTACCGCCACGGGATCCAGATGGCGTCAGGTGTACTAATTGGAATAGGACTAATTTACTTATCGCTATATTGCATATCACTTGACATATTGTACATTTCATTAATTAACCCGTCCAGTACCAGTGACGTCCTTTTCATCATATTCTGGGAACTAGTAAACGATCTTATTCAGCTTAGGAAGGACCTCTAGCAATAATTAGGCTTCAGACTCTCTCGACCAACCCTTTTAGCTACCACAGATCCTTCCTAAGCTGCATAATAGCGTCTAAATATAGCTAGACCAAAATATAACACACGTCGCTGGTACTCAAAGGGTTAATTATTCCAACTCGACCAAAGCTTTATAGGCAGTCTTTTGATAGATACCCTGTTTCTTCCCAGCTGACGGTAAATTGCGAAGTTCCCATCAAGATTTCTCGGGTTATTATGAAGACTTGGTGGCGAAATACGGTGCTAATTATATAAACTTGGTCTTACTATGATGCAGAGATATAGTGGTTTCATATTTTTCTATTAAGTATCGAGAAATTAGTTGCTAAGGGATTCAATTTACCGTCAGCTGAAATGAAACCGAGTATAGTCTGCCCTACCGTAAATTAAAGGGAGGCAGTTGGTTTTTCGAGTCCTCCTCCTCCCTCATGTTTAGCCCTATTAGTTATGAGATTTCAAGACATTCGCCTCATTAGTTTGGCGATTTTCAGACCTTTTGCCCCATTCCTTTGCCAATATTAAGACCTTTCGTGCCATTTAGTTGTCGATTTTTTTCCTGGAGAGCGAAAGCGAGCCTGCATTTGAAGAGAAATCGGCCTTTGGCCGGGATATTTTTCTACCGAAAAATTTACAAATTTATATTGAAGGGGGGTCTTGTGGGTGTTCTTTAAAAGTTTGATAGAGGTTTAGAGAGCAAACTAAACCCCCTCCTTAACCCTATTAGGTGCAGGGCGGGCCAATTTGGATCCTCCCTGATTTACTCCATTATCTTAGATATTTTAAGACGTTTCACCTCATTAGTTTGGCGATTGTATGATGCTTCAACCCAATAGGGTGTCGTTTTTTTCCTGGGCGAGCGAAAGCGAGCCTGCAATTTGGGAGAAAGCGGCCTTTGGCCGCGAAATTTTTCTACCGAAAAATGTATATATTTAGCTTGAAGGGAGTCTGGGGAACGTTTTTTAGTTTGAAGGGTGTTTGGAGAGGCGTTTTTCCAAGACTAGGGGTTAACTAAATACACATCGTTCGAAAATGGCTAATACAATTAAAACCCAAAATAATAATTAAACAAAATACCATAATAACCTCCGAGACGTTGCACCAGATAGTGTTAAACCATTGAGCCGAACCAGTAAATTATGCTGCACAATACCGTCTGAGCTCCCTTACCTGACCCACTCTCTACCTTTCTCCTTCTCTCTCTGTATCATTACTCTATGCTACCACATCTTTTATGTTCTGTCTCTCTTTTCTACCCATTTCCAAAGTAATCGCTGTTACTTCTTCCCTTCTCTAACCTTCCCCATTTCCTAAAAGTAATCAAATCTTTCTCTTTCCACGCGTCCCCACTCTCGTGTCCTATTTTCCTTCTCTGCTTTCCTCTTCTTGCCATACCCTAACCTACGTCCTCTCTCTCTCTCTCTCCTACTTCTTCCTTTCAAGCCCTGACTTTTGCTTCTTATTCTTATTATCTCACCTTCCTCTTCCAATTCCACCAAGCAGTCATCTGACCTGGTGACCCCCCCCCCCCACCCCATCACTTATATACGAACCTGGGGTCACACAGGAACACCCCTACCGTCACCACCACCACTATCATTACACCATCACCACCAACATCATTACACCATCACCACCACTATCATTACACCATCACCACCAACATCATTACACCATCACCACCAACATCATTACACCATCACCACCACTATCATTACACCATCACCACCACCACTATCATTACACCATCACCACCAACATCATTACACCATCACCACCAACATCATTACACCATCACCACCAACATCATTACACCATTATCACCACTATTAATACACCATCACCACCAACATCATTACACCATCACCACCAACATCATTACACCATCACCACCACTATCATTACACCATGACCACCACCACCATTACACCATCACCATCACCACCACTATCATTACACCATCACCACCACCACCATCACCACCACTATCATTACACCATCTCCACCACCACCATTACACCATCACCATCACCAACATCATTACCAATCAACCACCGTCATTACACCATCCCACATAGTCGTCACCATCCCAACACTAATATAATATACCCATCACTGTACACACGACCGCTACACTGTAGATGTCATAGTTGTTCTGAAAACCAAGGGCAGAAATAACCCAACTCTCATTCCAGAAACCTTTGGAGATGTACAGGACTTTAAGGGGAGAGTGACCGTTTGTTTGTTTGTTTTATTCATATATTTGTTTAGTTTTCTCCTTAGACCTCCATCAAAAAAAAAAAAAAAAACATCCATTAGATCCCCCTTCTAGATTAGCTTGTAGATTTTTAGGTAAAACAAATTCCCGGTTCTTCCAACGTTACAGGCTCACTATTGTTCGCCAGGGTAAAAATCGACACCTAAATAGCACGAAAGGTCTAAATATTGACGAAGAAATGGGGCGAAAGGTCTTAAAATCGACTAACTATTGGGGCAAACATCTTAACATCTGAAAACTAGTGGGGCTAATCATGAGGGAGAAGGGGGTCCAGAAAAACGGTCTGCCTCCTTAAGATCTGTGACATATATTTGCTACCAATTACCACTACCACTTGACCATCAACACTACTACTGCCATCCAACCTCCACCACAAGCATCAATTACTATTCTCTTCAGGAACCTAAACATTACCATCACCTGCACAGTACTCGAATAAATCTCTCTCTCTCTCTCTCTCTCTCTCTCTCTTCCCCCCACACACACCTTATAATCATTTAATTGCCTCGTTACAAATCTCCCGCCACGCTTCCAGGCGAAAATAATGGATTTTAAGCTGCCCAATTTACAGCTCCTTAAATGAAGGTGACAATTATCGGTCTACGTGCACCGAATTATCTTACAGGGTTAATGTTTGAGTTTGTTAAGGGGGGGTCACCGGCTTTTGTTTTATCTTTCTCTCCTGTTCTCTCTTTCCCTGGCTTGTATCCATTCGGCCCCATTCAGCCAACTGTTTTAGGACGTTTATCCCCATCCAGGTGTCGATTTCTTCCTGGCGAGCGATAGCGAGCCAGCATTGTATGGAGAAATCCGTCTTCGCCGGAGAAATTTTTCTATCGAAAAATGTACAAATTTAGCTTGCTGTCAAAACAAAAATATATATATGCTGGCTCGCTACCGCTCACCAGGAAAATGTTGACCCCTGGATGGGGCTAACCGTCTTAAAACAATAGGCTGAATGGGGCCGAATGGATACAAGCCAAAGAGAGAGAGAGAGAGAGAAAGATAAAACAAAAAAGCGAGGTGGGCCCCCTTAAGTTGTAGCCGATAACTTTTTTTTGGGGACCAGTTACATAGTAAAGCGTCAGTATATAAATATTAGTTTTTTGGGGACCAGTTACATAGTAAAGCGTCACTATATAAATATTAGTTTTTTGGGGGACCAGTTACATAGTAAAGTGTCACTATATAAATATTAGTTTTAAAATCAGGTAAGCCATTTGTAAGGATATAGGAAGATCTTAATAGCGACAGAAGTATAGTCGTGAACATATGCAAAGTTAAGGGGAGATTTCCACTTGAGGGACTTTTTTCTTGACCCCTTTCTCCCTCATGTCTAGCCCCATTGCTTTTGAGATTTTAAGACGTTTGCCCCATTAGTTTGGTGATTTTTAAGAATTTACGCCCCATTCTGTCAATTTTAAGACCTTTCGTGCCATTTAGGTGTCGATTTTATCCTGGCGAGCGATAGCGAGCCTGTAATTTAAGAGTAATCGGCCTTCGGCCGGGACATTTTTCTACCGAAAAATGTACAAATTTATCTTGAAAGGGGGTCAAGGGGGTGACATTTTAAGATTGCTGGAGGAGTAGGAAACAAACTAGAAACCTCCCCTTAAACCAATTCTAATCTTTGAATTATTCAAGCTAAGTACTGAAATAAAGAGGCTATAGTAAAACATTGAATCGTTTCGTTTACTGATTAATAACGGGTGCATCGCTATTTATACTCTTGACTGTACATATCACAGTTATACGTGTCATTGTATATCATATACTGTATCTTGTTCTATTTTATAGTGGTCTGGTGGGAGAGCGTCTTGACTTCCTACCCAGGACATTTCAAGCCCAGCTCAGGTGTGAAGGTTTTCCTCCCAGACCTGGTTGGTACCGTGTCCCTTGAGCAAGGATAAAGAGAAATGGCGCTTAATAAACCTATAGATTATTATTTATTATCTTGCAGAGGATATTCTTCCATCAGTAAACATATGTTATTCTGTAAACAATAACACGCTTCATCATACAAGGTACCATTTAAGATTGTGAATGACCTCAAAAGGCTTCACGTCTTCTTTTTTGTTGATCCTTCTTTATGGTATGGTATAAACTGTACACACTATACACTGTAATCTCTGTAAGGCAGCAGCAATCTTCGCCACCACCTCCGTAACCCCCACACGCGATCATCACACATTTTAGACTTTCTCTTGGGAATCAGTGTTAAGGGGGTTCACCGGCTTTTTTTCTCTTTCTCTCCTTTTCACTCTTTCTCTGGCTTGTATCCATTCGGCCTCATTCAGCCAACTGTTTTACGATGTTTATTCCCATCCAGGTGTCGATTTCTTCCTGGCGAACAACATTGTATTGGAGTATGGAGTAATCCGGCTTTGCCGGAGAAATTTTTCCATCGAAAAATGTACAAATTTAGCTTGATGTCAACAAATATATATATATATATATATATATATATATATATATATATATATATATATATATATATATGGTGGCTCGCTACCGCTCGCCAGGAAAATATTGACACCTGGATGAGGGTAAACGTCTTAAAACAGTAGGCTGAATGGGGCCGAATGGATACAAACCAAAGAGAGAGGAAGAGAAAGAGAAAAAAAGCGAGGTGGGCCCCCTTAACTGGTAATGACTGTTGTTAACGAGCGGAGATAAGCCCCGGCCGCCTACCATCAACAAGCTCACCCAATTGACTTCACCTTGAGCCAATCAGAGGGATGTTGTGTGGAATCATCTTCCAGTGTGAAAAGAAATAGTGGGAAATTAGTAAATTGCTCACACTTTCCTGATAATTTTAATTGTATGAAGTACTTTGAAGGGTTACTATTGTTAGTTATTAATTATTATAATTATTATTATTATTATTATTAGTAGTAGTAAAAAAAAAAAAAAAAAAAAAAAAAAAAAAAAAAAAAAAAATAGTAGTAGTAGTAGTAGCTTCAGTAGTATTGGTTTAGAATCTGATGTTTGTAAATGAAGGAAAAGGATTGTTTGTAACTTGTATTATGAAAACATACAATCCAAATAATAATTGCAAACATTAACGGAGGTATATTCTAGTTAATCAAAGTAAGGCATTTCATAACACAATGACACTGCATCATAGAGGTCTCTTATATAAAAGTAACAAGTTGGTGGTGGAAGTAATGGTAGTAGTAATAGTAGTAGAAGTAGCAGTAGTAGTAGTAGGGGTGCACAGGCTGAGTGGTTTAAAAAAAAGTAGTAGTAGTAGTAGTAGTAGTAGTAGTAGTAGTAATTAAATAAAATTCAATGTAGTAGAAAAAACAAAAAAAAGTAGTAGTAGTAGTAGTAGTGTTGCTGTTACTATTTCTCCTTCAACAAGACCATCAATTGGGTTCACCTTGAGTCAATCATAGGGGGATTGTGGGGATCGTTTTGGAGTTCGAGGGGTCGGAGCGGCAAGTTCGTAATTTGGGTTCGTTTTCTTTAAGGGGGTGACTTGTTTTTTTGTTTTTCTCTCTCTATGGGTTGTATCCATTCGGCCCCATTCAGCCTACTGTTTTAAGACGTTTATCCCCACCCAGGTGTCGCTTTATACCTGGCGAGCGATTGCGAGCCACCATAATTTGGATAATGAGTTAGACAGCTGGCTAAATTTGTAAAGTTTTCGATAGAAAAATGTCACCGGCGAAGTCGGATTTCTCCATAAAATCCATAAAATGCTGGCTCGCTTTCGCTCGCCAGGAAAAAATAAACACCTGGATGGGGATAAATGTCTTAAAACAATAGGCCTAGGCTGAATGGAGCCGAATGGATACAACCAAGAAAGATTAACAAAAAAAAAAAAAAAAAAAAAACACCCCTCTAACACCGTAAAATAAGAAGATTATTGTACTGGAAGCATTATAATGGTTTGTATTATTATTATTATTATTATTATTATTATTATTATTATTATTATTACATCAACAAGGTCAAGGAATTGCCTTCACCTGGGGCCAATCAGATGGGGCTTGGTAGTAAATCCTTGTGGTGTTCGTGGAGGCGGAGTGGCAGGTATATTTAATTGGGTACGTTCTCTAAATCGTTACCGTATATTTTAAGGGGAGATGGGCCGGTTTTCTGAACCACTTTCTCCCTCAGGTTTAGCCCCATTATTTTTCAGATTTAAAGATGTTTGGCCCATTAGTTAATCGATTTTAAGAACTTTCGCCCCATTTCTTCGTCAATATTTAGCCCTTTCTTGCTATTTAGGTGTCGATTTTTTCCCTGGCGAACGATAGTGAGCCTGTAATGTTAGAAGAACCGGCCTTCGGCCGAGACATTTGTCTACCGAAAAATGTACAAATTAATCTAGATGGGGGATCTAATGGATGTTTTTTTTTTTTTAATTTAATGGAGGTCTAGGGAGGAAACTAGAAAAATAATGAATACATGCAAAAATCGCATAAAAGTGAACCATCCCCCCCCCCCCTAATTGGGTACGTTCTCTAAATCGTTACCGTATATTAACCCTTTCACACATTTATGACGCAGAGATTGCCAGATTAGCAATAAGAAAGTTCTCTCACTCTTATAATTACCTCTCCAAAATTAGTTTTCTGCCCACAGCTAACTCAAAGACAACTGCAGAGGTTGAAGTAACTAAACTAAAGGTTTCTAAATACCCCTGATGGTAACAAAGGCTTTAAAGTATCCCCAATACGCTCAAAATCGCGTCATATGTCGGAGAGGGTTAAGGGGAGGTTTGTTATTTCTGGAACCCCTTCTCCCTCATGCATAGGCCATTAGTTTTGAGATTTATAGTACGTTCATTCCATTAGTTTGGCAATATTAAGACGTGTTGTGCTATCATTTGTTTTCCTGGCGAGCGAAAGCGAGCCTGACATTTAGGAGGACCAGGCCTTCGGGCGGAACATAACTAAAATAAAATGTTATATAGTATATTTGGTCTTCTGGGGGTTAAAGAGAGCATTTTAATTGTCCATATCATTATTGTTATTATTATTATTAGTAGTAGTAGTAGTAGTAGTAGTAGTAGTAGTAGTAGTAGTAGTAGTAGTAGTAGTAGTAGTAATCCACGATGATGAGTCTGAGTGCTTACCCCGGAATAGGAAGTAGCTGAATGACAACAAAGTCAGGCGCTTTGATGACTATTCTGACCTAGTCTAGGGTCCAAAGAGGGGATGCACAGACTGAGTGGTTGAAAAAAAAAGTAGTAGTAGTAGTAGTAGTAGTAGTGTAAGTGTCGCTCTTTATTATATACAGTATATTATCATCATTACTTGTAGTTAATCAGCAACTTGGTTTATTTTGAAAGTCGCATTTAGATTAATCTTGGAGCTAGTTCAGTCAGAGAGGAAAAAATATAATTGCCTAGAAAATAACATTATAATAATTAGAAAGAAGGTCAAAACGTTATTATTAGCATCATTATTGTTGTTGGTACTAATACTACGTCACCAAGCTTACCAATTGTCTCTATTTTGCCATTGATATATATATATATATATATATATATATATATATATATATATATATATATATATATATATATATATATATATATATATATAGATACACACGATAACCAGCACATGGTCACAAAAACTAGAGCACAGTCGATTATCATCTACACTATAACGAGAGGTAAGCACCTTCATCAGGTAACAAGGCCTAATTAGTGTAAACACCTGGCATGACGTCACAATGGGTGCGGGGGAATTAGGGTGAGAGCAGGGGCTGGAAGGAGAGAGAGAGAGAGAGAGAGAGAGAGAGAGAGAGAGAGAGAGAGAGAGAGAGAGAGAGAGAGAGAGAGAGAGAGAGAGAGAGAGAGAGAGAGAGAGAGAGAGAGAGAGAGAGAGAGAGAGAGAGAGAGAATATAAGGGGGAATACAGAGGAAAATAAGAAACATTAATATTATATACAGTATATTTGTTTCTATGTGGATGAGAGAGACAAAAGGCAAAACTGCCTGTGACGACGGCCTCCCCCATAGTTAAAAGAGTGACAGGGCCAAAATCAAGGAACGTTCGAGCCAAAATGTCTGGACACACGGAGTTTGAAACAATTTCATTTATAGGATGAGGGAAATATGGATTCAGGGAAAGAGTTCCAGAGCTCGGCTGTTGAATATATGAATGATTGGGAGTAACGTTTCACTCTTGAGTTGGAGAGTTGTACAGAGTAGGGATGGGATTGTGTTGAAAGACGGGTACTACTTACTCTACGTAGAGGAGGTGGTATGCACTGAGAGAGCTCTGAAGAACACTGATTATTTTAGTAGCGATAGAATAGCGAGAGAGATGCAACATTGCGGCGAAGAGAGAGAGATTGCAGAGAGTCGGTGAGTGGACGGGAGTTAATGAGATATATATATATATATCAGATGAGCATATCGAATAAAATGCCGCTGTTGTAGAATACGATGAAGAATATATTATAATAAACAGTTTATCAGTAAAAATAGGAGTAGCAGTAGTACTTTCACAAGAAGCACAAACACCGTAGGGTATGTAGGGTATGTTAAGATTTATACATATTACTATTTTGTATATGTACATATATTATGTACATACATTATGTACATATATTATGTACATATATGTACATATATTATGTACATATATTATGTACATATATTATGTACATATATTATGTACATATATTATGTACATATATTATGTACATAATTTATATTTATGTACATATTATGTACATATATTATGTACATATATTATGTACATATATTATGTACATATATTATGTACATATATTATGTACATATATTATGTACATATATTATGTACATATATTATGTACATATATTATGTACATATATTATGTACATAATTATATTATGTACACATATTATGTACATATATTATGTACATATATTATGTACATATATTATGCGCTTTGCTAACAAATGTGTGTATATTTCAACCCTGGAAATATAGGTTGTAGCCTGTTGATTCAATGTATAGTGGGCAACGAAGTTAACCCCTTGAAGCTCTTGACGCGTTTTAGCAGTTTATTTTGGCTATGATTAGACGATTTTATGCAGCTTAGGAAGTATCTGTGGGCTTAATATTAAAAAGGTAAATACGATCTAAATCAACCCTTCGACTTCCATATACCGTTACTAATCTGAATAAAATCGTCTAATAGTAGCCAGAAACAAAACAGAAACGCGTACTGGAGCTTGAAAGGGTTAAGAGAGACCCTTACAGACGGTGGTTGTAGGCTATAACGATAACATTGTCGCCCTAGGTTCCCATGGTTGGAGCACACTGACACAAACTGCCATATATACACTATCTACAGTTACACAAACACGCCACGACCCTAAACACGCAACACAATAATAGTTTTAAGGGAAGAAGGGTCGTTTTTCTGGTCCCCCTTCTTCCTCGTGTTTAGCCCCATTAGTTCTCAGATTATAAGATGTTCGGCTCATTAGTTAGGCGATTCTAAGACCTTTCGGCCCATTTCTTGGTCAATATTAAGACTTTTCGTGTCATTTAGGTGTCGAATTTTTCCTGGCAAGCGATAGCGAGCCTGTAATTTAAGAGGAACCGGCCTTCGGCCGGAAAATTTTTCTACCGAAAAAGGTACAAATTTATCTTGCAGGAGGGTCTCGGGCGGATATTTTGTTTTAAAGTTTGATGGAGGTCTAGGGAGGAAACTTAAACAATAATAACACAAATACATAAATGGGTTTATGATGGTACTGACACTAAGCACATCACTAATTATTCCCCAAATATATTTGCACTTGTTACTCTGCAAAACAAAATCAAACTCGAATCAGTAGGAGTACTTATGTATGTTACGACCACTCAGCCACACCTCCCCTGTCAATATCAAACACAACGTACCTAATGTTATTTTTATAGCAATTCAAGTGTTTAAAGTGAGTTTAACAGAAATAGTATTTAAATTAACCATAATAAATATATTTGATTAGCAAAATATCCATCACCATTAACATCAAAAGTGGTACTGTGGAATTTTTGGTCGATGTATGTACTAGATAATACACTTCATCTATTAATAAGTTCAGTATCAGTACTGTTGAATTAGCTTTATTTCAACAACCGACGAAAGAAGAAGAGCTACGAAACTTCCGTCAGTCTTATTATTTTGCAAATGAAGCATCACACGCATGTGCATTTCCAGATTGTTTTGTCTATGTGAGGGAGACAAAAGGCAGAGCTTCCTGTAGTGAGTGCCTCTCCCAGAGTTGAAAGAGTGACAGGGCCAAAATAAAGGGACGTTCGAGCCAAAATGCCTGGACACACGTAGTTTGAAGCAATTTAAGTTATAGGAAGAGGAAAAGACTGATTCTGGGAGATTTCCAGAGCTCAGCTGTTGAATAGAAAATTGAAAATAATGTTTCACTCTTGGGTTGGAGAGCTGCACAGAGTAGGGGTGGGATTGTGTTGCAAGACGGGTGCTATAGGTTAGACGTTAACCTTACAGTACCGGTGACGTTTTCTTGTTTATATTTCAGCTGCATTTAGACGATTTTATGAAGCTTAGGAGGATATATGCTAGTTAAAAGGATTAATTGAGATGGTCTGTAATCCTTTAGTGGGTAGACATCCTTCCTAAGCTGATTAAAACCGTTTAATAGTAACCAGCATATGATGAAAGAACTAAACTTTACGTGATGGTGAAGGGGTTAAAACAGTAGGCTGAATGGGGCCGAATGGATAGAACCCAGAGAAAGAGGAAGTGAGAGAACACAAACAACGAGGTGGGCCCCCTTTAAGTAGCGTTATCTTTAACAACTATTCACAGTCTTCCAGCTTCCACGCATTCCAAATTTCAGTCTCCAAACTCATCACAAACCAGGATCTTGGAACAATGACTATTTTGTACCCGGAATCCCAACTCCATCACGTCTTGAAAGAAAAATATGAGAAGCAAATCAAAACTTTCCCGATAAACTGCGAGAAAGTTTGGGTGAAAAATCTGGGTAAATCGATGGCGAATGAGAGAGAGAGAGAGAGAGAGAGAGAGAGAGAGAGAGAGAGAGAGAGAGAGAGAGAGAGAGAGAGAGAGAGAGAGAGAGAGAGAGAGAGAGAGAGAGAGAGAGAGAGAGAGAGAGAGAGCGAGCGAGCGAGAGAGAGAGAGAGAGAGAGAGCGAGCGAGCGAGCGAGAGAGAGAGAGAGAGAGAGCGAGCGAGCGAGAGAGAGAGCGAGCGAGAGAGAGAGCGAGAGAGAGCGAGAGAGAGCAAGAGAGAGCGAGCAAGAGAGAGAGAGCGAGCAAGAGAGAGCGAGCGAGCGAGCGAGAGAGAGCGAGAGCGAGAGAGAGCGAGAGGGAGAGAGAGCGAGAGGGAGAGAGAGCGAGAGCGAGAGGGAGAGAGAGCGAGAGCGAGAGGGAGAGAGAGCGAGAGCGAGCGAGAGCTAGAGAGAGAGCGAGAGATCAATTACCTGCAAATTCAATTTCTTGACCCAAGAAAAATTATGTATTTCCTTCTTAATTTACTTGGTTTAGTTCTCTTCTCATCTCTCTCTCTCTCTGGTGTGTGTGTGTGTGTGTGTGTGTGTGTGTGTGTGTGTGTGTGTGTGTGTGTGTACTTACTCTAGTTGTATTGCGGGAGTGAGCATGCTCGTTATTTCCCGCCTCCTATATGTGTAGGTGTTATATGTATCGTTGGATTGGCTGTGGATGTGTGTGTAGTCTGTATTTTTAGCCAATTGGCGACATCGGAAACGAAGGCTTAGGGTGGATCTGTATGGTACCATTCTCACTATAGACGGTACCGTCTCGCCCGAAGGCTTAGGTAGCCATCAGCTTAGGTGAACCATATGATACCCATCTCGCCTTGTACCATTTTTGCCAACCCCAGATGGGACGTCACAACGTCGTCCACTTATTCCAGGTACCTATTTACAGCTAGGTGAACTGAGGCTAAACACATGAAAGGAGACAAGCCCAATTTGTCTCCGCCCGGCCGGGGATTGAACCCCCGACCCCTCGTGTGTGATACGAGAGCGTTACCTACTAGGCTACGGGCTGTGTGTGTGTGTGTGTGTGTGTGTGTGTGTGTGTGTGTGTGTGTGTGTGTGTGTGTGTGTGTGTGTGTGTGTGTGTGTGTGTGTGTGTGTGTGTGTGTGTGTGTGTGTGACCTTCCCATTCCATATAATGGTAATGGTTTCAGTAACAAGGGACTTCCGTCATTATATTATGCTGTATTGTAGCATATAGTATCCTGTGTGGCACTTTTATTGTCGTATTTCCTCTTCAGAGCTCAATTTAATATCTTAAATTTTAATTGCTCCATATTGTTAGTAATGGTATTCTATTATTTCCGCCAGGAATCATCAAACACATCATGCTGTGTATACGGTATATTTAGATTATAAAATGCTGGACTGAAAACATACTCACGCACACATACATACACATACTACCCGATAGAACTAGGATTCGAACCCAGAATACTATAAATTCAACATGAGGAGTCGTTGACAGAGAGCCAAATTCAAGGGACGCTAGACATAATAGGAGTGGGATTGTGTTGAAGGCGGGTGCCTTCCACTCACCGTAATGGAGGGAGTATGCACTGAGAGCTCTGAGAAAAACACTTTTCCTTGTAATAGTAATAGAAGAGTGAAAGAGACTGTAGGAAATTAGTAAGAGGTGGTGAGTTGGTAAAAGGTGGAGTTCGAGAAATTCGGTACGGGGGCGGGATCTTCCCCACACTTGTGAACAATACTAGATATATGGATGCACTTCACCTATGTACAGAGCAAGAAGCTATGTGAGGTAAAGAACCCACAGAGACGGTTGATCCTGCTAGCTCTCACAAACACCTCCTCCGTCTATCTAGTTCACTACACTAAACAAGCACACCGAACTTCTTTCTGCCACAAGAAAAAAAAAAAAAAAAAAAAAAAAAAAAAAAATCACTTTCATCTCTTGGGGAGGCACTTACTCTGTCTTTTGTTTCCCTCATCCACATAGGAAAAAAACATCCCTGCGATGCCATTTTTAGCAAGAGTGGTGCTATGGTCTTTCCAGGAAAGGTTAGACGAAAAAGAGAGACAAAGAATATTGAGAGAATATGAGGGGTGGATTAGTGTATTGTTGAAGAATATGGGATAGTCGAAGATTATGACGGGTAGACAGATGGAGCAATTGCGTTTTGGAAGCATTGAAAGTAACAAGATTGTCTCTGCCCCAATCAGAAATTATTGAAAGATCAGAGGATATGGCCTCATCACGTGAGGTTCTGAGTGACTTGGACTTCTAAGACAGTAACTCAGGGTGTCAAACCGAAGCCATTTTGGTTAAAGACTTGAATGAATATGAGAAGGAATACAAGAATATATATATTATATAAAGTAGTATTGTGTTGGCCATTTTACCACTTCCAAAGCCATACATAGGACTATAAACTATACTATCATCTTGACATAGACAATAATATAGGCTAATAATAATGAACTCTGCTTTGGTTTGACACCCTAACTTGGAGGAAGGAGGTTGTGGAACATTAGTTGAATAATGTAAGGTAAAGTCAAGGGGTAAAGTCAAGGGGTAAAGTCATCTGCATAATTATGAGGCTGGGGTTAAGGGGAGATTTCCACTTGAGGGATTTTTTTCTTGCCCCCTTTCTCCCTCATGTTTAGCCCCATTGCTTTTGAGATTTTAAGATGTTCGCCCTATTAGTTTAGCGATTTTAAGAACTTTTACCCGCTTATGTCAATTTTAAGACTTTTCGTGCCATTTAGGTGTCGATTTTTTACTGGCGAGCGATAGCGAGCCTGAAATTTAAGAGGAACCGGCCTTCGGCCGGAAAAATTTTCTACCGAAAAATGTACAAATTTATCTTGAAAGGGCTAGGGGCTGTAATATTAAGCTGGATGGAAGTCTAGCGAACTAACTAAAATCCTCCCCTTAAACACATATGAAACCGATAATCATATACCCCTTACATTTTGCTTAAAGCTTCATCTTTATACACTTCTATTCGATTCCCTACGGCAATTCCGCGGCGCGATCTAAGAAAAACGAATTAGGCTTAGCGCAATACAAGGCGTTAAAGAAATTAGATTCCTATCCTTTAATGTCTGTATTAGCTATCCTTTAATGTCTGTATTAGCTAGCCTTTAATGTCTGTATTAGCTAGCCTTTAATGTCTGTATTAGCTAGCCTTTAATGTCTGTATTAGCTATCCTTTAATGACTGTATTAGCTAGCCTTTAATGTCTGTATTAGCTATCCTTTAATGTCTGTATTAGATAGTCTTTACTGTCTGTATTAGCTATCCTTTAATGTCTGTATTAGCTAGCCTTTAATGTCTGTATTAGCTAGCCTTTAATGTCTGTATTAGCTAGTCTTTACTGTCTGTATTAGCTATCCTTTAATGTCTGTATTAGCTAGCCTTTAATGTCTGTATTAGCTAGCCTTTAATGTCTGTATTAGCTAGTCTTTACTGTCTGTATTAGCTATCCTTTAATGTCTGTATTAGCTAGCCTTTAATGTCTGTATTAGCTAGCCTTTAATGTCTGTATTAGCTAGCCTTTAATGTCTGTATTAGCTTGCCTTTAATGTCTGTATTAGCTATCCTTTAATGACTGTATTAGCTAGCCTTTAATGTTTTTATTAGCTAGCCTTTAATGTCTGTATTAGCTAGCCTTTAATGTCTGTATTAGCTATCCTTTAATGTCTGTATTAGCTAGCCTTTAATGTTTTTATTAGCTAGCCTTTAATGTCTATTAGCTAGCCTTTAATGTCTGTATTAGCTAGCCTTTAATGTCTGTATTAGCTAGCCTTTAATGTTTGTATTAGCTAGCCTTTAATGTCTGTATTAGCTATCCTTTAATGACTGTATTAGCTAGCCTTTAATGTTTTTATTAGCTAGCCTGTAATGTCAGTATTAGCTAGCCTTTAATGTCTGTATTAGCTATCCTTTAATGTCTGTATTAGCTAGCCTTTAATGTCTGTATTAGCTAGCCTTTAATGTCTGTATTAGCTATCCCTTAATGTCTGTATTAGCTATCCTTTAATGTCTGTATTAGCTATCCTTTAATGTCTGTATTAGCTATCCTTTAATGTCTGTATTAGCTAGCCTTTAATGTCTGTATTAGCTAGCCTTTAATGTCTGTATTAGCTATCCTTTAATGACTGTATTAGCTAGCCTTTAATGTTTTTATTAGCTAGCCTTTAATGTCTGTATTAGCTAGCCTTTAATGTCTGTATTAGCTATCCTTTAATGTCTGTATTAGCTATCCTTTAATGTCTGTATTAGCTAACCTTTAATGTCTGTATTAGCTAGCCTTTAATGTCTGTATTAGCTAGCCTTTAATGTCTGTATTAGCTAGCCTTTAATGTCTGTATTAGCTAGCCTTTAATGTCTGTATTAGCTATCCTTTAATGACTGTATTAGCTATCCTTTAATGTTTTATTAGCTAGCCTTTAATGTCTGTATTAGCTAGCCTTTAATGTCTGTATTAGCTATCCTTTAATGTCTGTATTAGCTATCCTTTAATGTCTGTATTAGCTAACCTTTAATGTCTGTATTAGCTAGCCTTTAATGTCTGTATTAGCTAGCCTTTAATGTCTGTATTAGCTAGCCTTTAATGTCTGTATTAGCTATCCTTTAATGTCTGTATTAGCTATCCTTTAATGTCTGTATTAGCTAGCCTTTAATGTCTGTATTAGCTAGCCTTTAATGTCTGTATTAGCTAGCCTTTAATGTCTGTATTAGCTATCCTTTAATGCCTGTATTAGCTAACCTTTAATGTCTGTATTAGCTAGCCTTTAATGTCTGTATTAGCTAGCCTTTAATGTCTGTATTAGCTAGCCTTTAATGTCTGTATTAGCTATCCTTTAATGTCTGTATTAGCTATCCTTTAATGTCTGTATTAGCTAGCCTTTAATGTCTGTATTAGCTAGCCTTTAATGTCTGTATTAGCTATCCTTTAATGTCTGTATTAGCTATCCTTTAATGTCTGTATTAGCTATCCTTTAATGTCTGTATTAGCTATCCTTTAATGTCTGTATTAGCTAGCCTTTAATGTCTGTATTAGCTATCCTTTAATGTCTGTATTAGCTAGCCTTTAATGTCTGTATTAGCTAGCCTTTAATGTCTGTATTAGCTATCCTTTAATGACTGTATTAGCTATCCTTTAATGTCTGTATTAGCTAGCCTTTAATGTTTGTATTAGCTAGCCTTTAATGTCTGTATTAGCTAGCCTTTAATGTCTGTATTAGCTAGCCTTTAATGTCTGTATTAGCTCCCCCCCCCCCAGCCACACACTCACGCTCTCTCTCTCTCTCTCTCTCTCTCTCTCTCTCTCTCTCTCTCTCTCTCTCTGTATGTGTACCATATACAATATACCTACCTCATTACAATTCTCTCAACTACTTTGTATTTATGTTTTCTCTCAATGCCAACGCTCATAACTATACTATATATACCCATTCTTCTCTCTTGGCTTCACTAGTGGAGGTGAATATTGATAATCATAACATCTAAGTAATAATAATAATATTCTATAGGGACTTCAACCAATCTACTTACCACACATAATATGTCACGCCCAGATGTTTTCACCTTTCTCTTTGCGCTTACCTGTTGGGAGAGAAAAATATTAATTAGAGAGGTTATAAGGACGAACGGTGTGTGTGTGTGTGTGTGTGTGTGTGTGTGTGTGTGTGTGTGTGTGTG
>CM064543.1:35000-52500 GCA_032716605.1 Paralithodes platypus
GAGAGGGGAAAAAAGAGGAAAGAAACGAAGGAGAGGACAGAAGAATTAGTGGAGAGGGGAAGATGAAACGCACGAGAAAGGAAATAAACTGAGGGGAGTAGGAAAAATGAAAGAGGATAGGAAAATAACTTAGTGATGAGAATACAAGAAGAGAACAGATATATACTGTAGTAGAGAGAAAATAAGAATGCAAGAACAAATGAACGGAAATGAGAAGTTGATCCACCATATTCGGAACCCTTCAGGAACGTCTAGGGGCGAAGATGGAAGGAGCGAAAATTGAGCATTGAAAGATACGAGAAGAAGAAGAAGAAGAAGAAGAAGAAGAAGAAGACGAAGATGATGATGAAATGAGTAGACACCAGAAGAAGAAATTAGGAAGGAAAGCTTATGGTAAAGACAGTAAGGGAGGGAAATAGAAGACCCCCATATATTCAGAAACCATAGGGGACGTCTAGGGAGGTGGGGGAGGAAGGAAGGAAGATAGGGAAGGAAGGGGCGTGAACAGAGAAGAAGAGTAAAGGAAGGGGACGGATATAAAAGGGAGGACTAGAAACTAATAGAGCAGTAGAAACGAGGTCAACAGAATACGGGAGCAGGGGGGAAAAACGTAAATAGGAGCGATGGGGAAGGAAAAGGATAGAGAGGAACTGAAGAATAAGAAGGTAAGAAAAAAAAATAGAAGGGAGTATGGCAAGGAAGGGAAGATCCACCATATTTTGGGTCCATTATGGGTGAATAAGGGGAATGAGGAAAGTATGAGGAAGCCATTAAAATATAATAGAAAAAAGAAAGTGTCGGTAGAGAAAGCTAAGGGAAGATAAGCAAAGGTTACGTTAGGTTAGGATACCTATGGAAATGTAAGGTTAAATTATACGATATATACATTTAATCCAGTCGTTGTTTACATTATCATAACCATCGCACAGCCATATATACTCACAATTGTCAAGAATGTAAGGGGAAATGTTGGGCGACTCAAGTGTAAGTGTCAGCGAAATTACTTTTAGTGAAAAGACCATAAACCCATAAGGGAAGAGACCTCGACAGGTGAGGAGAGATGAAATATGACATGGGAGGGGATGAGGAGGAAAGAGATATGACAGAAAATGTGGAATACTTTCACGAGCAAAGGAAAACATAGGAGAAAAGGGAAGACATAAATAAAACACAAAATAAAAAAAGGGGAGGTGGTCAGCTTAGATCACGTTAGATTATATTAAGGAGCAAGCGAAATTTCCGAAGGCGATACTACTATAAATTCATAAGAGGCCTCAACCACTCGTTAGGCAGAGAAGGGAGATTCAAGATTCAAGAGTGTGAGGGAGGTATGGGAGGATGAAATATGACACTGGAATGTTGAGTGGCTAGCAAAGAGGAAGAGAAGGAAGGGCTGGCAATGACAAGACCCAATATACAAAATACAAGGGAAAGGAGGAGAATTAATGTGAAAAACGAGATTACAAAGAAGGTATGTACCAGAGAAAATGCCAAGAAATATAATAAATAAAGGTGGAATGCAAGAAATAGGAAAATAATTAAAAATGGATAATTGAATATAAAGACAAAATAGAGACTTTAAACCCTCATTAGGCAGATAAGGGAGTGTAGGATCCAGTAGGTATGGGATATGAAATATGATACTGGAATGTTAAGTGGCTGGCGAAGAGGAAGACGACTGGGAATGACAAGAGGCGAAATACAACAAAAGACAAGAGAAAGGAAGAGAGTTAATGAAAACAATCTATCAACCTATCTATTGCCAGATGCCATGATCCCCGAAGGGGTGGGCACGAATGAATCGCCCCCAAGCACCTCTGTCCCTTTCAGCCGAAGCCCTTCCTCTCAACTAACACCGCTTTCTTTCATGTGTCTCTTAACTCCATCCTTCCACCTCACTCTCGGTCTACTCTCCCTCTGTCCCTCCACCTCACTCTCGTACAATCTCTTAGTCATTCTCTCACTTCCCATATGTTCCACATGGTCGAACCATTTCAAGGTGTTCCTTTTCACACTTTCCAGCACATCTACATCCACACCACACCGCTCTCGTACTACCTCATTCGTTTGTCTATCCCTCCATGTAGCCTAACTCCACATACACATCTCAAGTAACAAATTTCCACCCATCTCATTCTTGATTTGTGCCTCTCCAACAACGTCCATGCTTCACTCCCGTACGTCAATGTCGGGATTACCACACTATCATGCAATGACTTTCTTACTTCCATGCTGACCACCCTATGCCTTGTTATTGCTTTCAGCGTTCCTACATCCCTCTTCCCCTGTTGCACTCTTTCCCGCACATAATAATACAACATAATGTGGAATACAATAAAAAAAGAACAGTAATAAATACGGATAATTGA
This sequence comes from Paralithodes platypus, assembly GCA_032716605.1. NCBI lineage: Eukaryota > Metazoa > Arthropoda > Malacostraca > Decapoda > Lithodidae > Paralithodes > Paralithodes platypus. The sequence continues at coordinate 37,370 of CM064543.1, forward strand.
AAAGGGGTAGAAGAAGAGAGAGAAAAAGGGAGACTTATTAGACAGAGAAGGGAGTGTAGGGGAGGTAGGGGGGAGGAGACGAGATACAGCCCTGGAATGTTGAGTGGCTAGTGGATAAGAAGAAAACGGAACAAATAAGACATAGGAAATAGGGAGAAAATAGCAAAAAAATTAGAGATCATATTATAAGGAGAGATAACTACATTAGGAGAGTCAAGAAAAATACAATACAAAATACAATAAAAACAAAGTACTACAAGAGAAAGGGAAAAGAAATGAAAAACGAAGAATTACAAGATGAGAATGGGGGAGTAAAAAGGTAAATTAAGGGATGAAATAAGACACATAAATGGTGAGCAGTTAGTGGAGAGGAAGAAATGAAAGGAAGAAAATACAAGATGAGGGTAACTGCTTGAAACAAAGAAGATAATTTACAATATAATGAGATAACTTCTTAAAACAAAGGAGATCATTAACATAATGACGGTGTAATTAGGGGTGGAATGACAATAGGGAACGGGGTCAGTCAACAGAACTACAGTGTTATGCCCGACCGAATAATAATACAGAGAAGGAAAACAGGCCAGGGAATAATGACAAGAGCAAGGGAAAGATTTACAAGAAAACAATGGAAAATACTAAATAAAGGGAACAATAGGGAAAGAGAATACAAAACAAAGATAATACAGTCATGAATATTGGAAAGAATTACAAGAAAATGGGAGAAAGCATGACATTTTTTTTTTTGACAAAGTTACAAGAAAAAGAGGAATGAACTAAGACAAAACGTTAGACAATTACAAGATAATGAGTGTAGCAGAGGTGGGTAGGGGAAAGCAGGTTGAAAGGAGGTGGTGCATGGAGTGTATTGTGGAGTGGCTAGAGGAGGCAAATAGATGGAATGGATACGAATGACAGAACAATGGGGAGGTGGAGTGACAAGGGGAGGTGGAGTGACAAGGGGAGAAAGAATGAAGGCACAGAGAGAGGGAGAGAATTACAAGAAAGGAAAGAAAATGGCAAGATAAGATGCAGAGAATTACAAGAAAAGGATGCGAGATTAGCAAGAAAAGGAGGCAATTACAATTCCTCCCGCCTTCCCTTTAATCTATCACCTTCTCCTTTACAAACATGTTCTTCCCTTCTTTTTATTTTCCTTTCTCCTCTTCTTTCATCTATCATCCATTTCCTCTTTATCCTCTTTCCCTTCCTACATTCTCTTCCTTTCGTTTCCTCTTTCATCTATTATTCACACCTTCCACACCTCCTTCCGTACCTACTTCTCTTCCCTCCCCTCTCTACTCTTCCTTTATCTCCCCCTCTATATTTCTCAGGAACACAATTCGTCGTTTCTCATTCAATATTATCCACTATTTTCCCTCCGACAATCCCTCTCCCAGTCTGCTTCCCTTTCATCTCCCCCTACCCTCCCATCTATCAACATATTTTATACTCCTTTCCCACAATCATCCCCTCCCCCAGTAGCTCCCCTCTCCTGTATTCTCCTCCTCCCCGCCACCCCTAACATCGATCACCCCCCTCCCCGCCACCCCTAACATCGATCACTCCCCTCCTCTCTTTATCTAGGAGCGACACAATTCGTCGTTTACCATTCCTTCTGTGGTCCCCGGAGAATACATTGATAATTATGAGGAGTTATGGCCTTTGAAGATGCCTCGTTTAGGAAGGAGCTGGGAGTGGGAGGAGGGGGTAGTGGTGGAGAAGGAGGAGGAAGAGGAGGAACTGGTGGTGGAGGAGGAAGAGTTGGGAGTGGGAGGAAGAGGTAGTGGTGGAGGAGCTCGCAGTGGGAGGTGGTGGTAGTGGTGGAGAAGGAGGAGCTGGGAGTGGGAGGTGGTGGTAGTGGTGGTGGAGGAGCTGGGAGTGGGAGGTGGTGGTAGTGGTGGAGGAGGAGCTGGGAGTGGGAGGTGGTGGTAGTGGTGGTGGAGGAGCTGGGAGTGGGAGGAGGAGGTAGTGGTGGAGAAGTAGGAGCTGGGAATGGGAGGAGGAGGAAAGGGGAGGCGGGTGGAGGTGAAGGAATTTTGAGGACGGGATAGTGAGAGGAAGGGGGGGGGGGTTAGATGGTGGGAAGGGGGTTGGAATAGAGACAAAAGATATGTATGTAATGGGAGGAGGGTAGAGAACAGGGAGAGAAATAGAAGTATGGGGAGGATAGTATTAATGGGAAGCAAGAGAGGTAGATAAAGGAGGATGATAGAGAATAAAGGATAGGGACGAATATAAGAGGAAGAATAAACGGAATGATAACAGACGACGAGAAGAAGATGAGGGAATAGGAAGGACAGGAGGGAGACACGTGGTGGAGTAGAAGGTGGAGGAAAGGTTGAAAAAAAAAGACACACAAAATCACACCCATCTACGAGGAGAGGTAGAAAAATAAATGGGAAAGAATAAGAAAAGGGGAATTAGTCGAAGAGTACATATAACAAGATGGAGCAGGAGCCAATGGGAGGAATAGGCAAGATAGCATACGAACACAAGGAGAGTGAAGAACATTGATAAGAGATGGAGGAGGAAGTAGTTAAACATCAAACAAATATGTGGAATAAGGTAAAGAGAAATACAATTAAAAATAAGAAAATTTATGTAAACTGAAAAGGCACACAAAGAATTTAGTGGAGAAGGAAAACTATAGAATGAGGGGATAGTGGAGCTGAAAGAGGTAAGAGGAAGAAGGGGTCGAGGAGGACATTGATAAAACTTTAACTTCCCTTACAAGTTAAAATAATTATTGGAGTACCTGTATTGGATATGCCGTAAGTTCTATTAAAAACAAAAACAAAGGCTTACGCTTTAAAAATACCAGCAAACCCTCACCCCCATAAAATATATAAATACTACTACTACTACTACTACTACTACTAATAATAATAATAATAATAATAATTAATAAATATATATATAAAAGAAACCAAAATAAAATAAATCTTACTTATATATAAACAAAATATAAAAATCATGAGCTAGCTAATACAAAAGTAGTCATATGTTATAAAGGTTAAACGTATACTGTAGCTGACGCATCATCTGTCCTTAGTCGTCCAAAACCATCATTACACTTGAAAAAACACATCCATCGTAACTTATCTCTTAATTCTTTTCAGAGCAAACACAGGACAAAGGAGCTCTCTCTCTCTCTCTCTCTCCCCTCTATCTCGCTCTCGCGCTCTCTCTCTCCCCCTCTACCTCTCTCTCTCTCTCTCTCTCTCTCTCTCTCTCTGCACACACATAATATCAACACTACACTACACTACACTACACAAACACACACACTACACGCACGAAGCTAGCCACAATTACTTGGCACCTTACGAGCCTATATACAGTTATACACACCTCTCTCCCCTTCTATAGACAGACAATGTGAAGGTCCGACTCCTTCTAAGAGATGCAGTTTCTTAACACAATGGGCTTAAGACGCATGTGAAGTATAGAGCCTTTCAAAACGATGATGACTTGTATATCAGCTATACCACTAGACGATTTGTATTCAGCTAGGGAAGGACCTCTCTGGCAGGATAGGAACAATACTAAGACAATACAAACGTTTAATACTGGTAACACATAAAACGTTACTTTGCATGAGGACAAACAAGAAAGTTTAAGGGGAGGTTTTTCTTTTTCTGGACCCCCTTGTCCCTCATAGGCCTACTTATTAGTTTAAATTTTGTTAGACATTCCCCCTATTAATTTGGCGATTTTTAGACTTTTCGCCCAATTTCTTTGTTAATATTAAGACCTTCGTGCCATTTAGGTGTCGATTATTTCCTGGCTAGCGATAGCGAGCCTGCAATACAGGAAGATCCGCCCTTTCGCCGTATAATTTGTCTGCCCCAAAAAGATGAACCTATTCTTCTATAACAAACGAAAATCGAAACAATTTTACAAACTCCAGCCAATAAATCGAAAATACATGAACGACAAAATTGACTGGGGCAAACACACACAATCAAATCAAATCAAGTAAGTAAAAACACCAACACATAACAACAAAACAAATATAATGAAATATCACGACGAACAAAGGCAAATCAAATATATATCCAAACAAACACAAAAGACCAAACAAGCAAACAAGGCCAACCAAACAAACGAAAGACAAACAAACAAACAAGAGCAACCGAAATTAAACAAGGCCAGGCAAGCAAACAAAGGCAACTAAAAGTAAACAAGGCCAGACAAACAAACAAACAAGGGCAGCCAAAGGTAAACAAGGCTGGTCTGAATGTTGAGAGCAGACACAAGACACCTTCACTATCGTATAAACATCCTGGAGTACCGAGAGTTTGGGGGGGGGGGGAGTGATCGGGGGAGTGATGGGGGGAGTGTTGGAGAGAGGGGGAGTGATGGGGGAAGTGTTTAGTTGTATTATATTTTACATATCTCTCTCTCTCTCTCTCTCTCTCTCTCTCTCTCATCTCCTCTCCTCTCTCTTTTCCTCTCTCTCCTCTCTCTCTCTCTCCTCTCTCTCTCTCCCTCTCTCTATCTTCTCTCTCTTCTCTCTCCTCTCTCGTCTCTCTCTTCATCTCTCTCCTCTCTTTCTCTCTCTCTCTCTCTCTCTCTCTCGTCTCTCCTCTCTCTCTCGCTCCCTCTCTCGCTCTCTCTCTCTCTCTCTCTCTCTCTCTCTCTCTCTCTCTCTCTCTCTCTCGCTTATCTTCTCTCGCTCTCTCTCTCTCTCTCTCTCTCTCACACACACACACTTGAGAGATAAGGAAAAGAGAGGCATATGTAAGGAGAGGCACGTAAAAAGACGAGAAACGGAAAGGAGTGATGGCAAGGGAAATGAAAGAAACAAATGAAGCAAAAGAGGCTGGAGTGAAGGAAATGGAAGGAAGGGATTAGTATGGTAGGAAAGGAAGAGATGCAAGGAGAACGAAGAGGAAATGAGAAAATTAAAGAAGGAGAAAGGAGGAGGGTAGAATGGAAGATACATTTTGAGGAAGAGGATAGGAGACGAAGAAAGATGCGGATGAAAATGGTAGGCAAGGAAGAGGAAGGAGGGAGAGGAAAAAATAGGAATAAGAGGAGGACTCGGAGGAGGATAGGAAAGGAAGATAGATAAGGATTAAATGTCAGGAAAACGAAGAGGAATGGAAGATAGATATGACGGAAGAGGCTGGGAAAGGAAGAGAGCTACGGATGAACATGGTAGGAAACGAAGACAGATAAACGAATGAAGATGGTAGGAAAGGAAGAGAGAGGAGGGATAGGAAGGCAAGACCATAAGTGCCACAATAAACAAGCAGTAACGATAAGCTTACAGTGCCTCTTTACCAAACACTATAATTATATACACCACTGCCACAACCACTGCCACAACCACTGCCACAACCATCCACATTCCAGACACCAGGGCTACATTAAGGGGAGGTTTCTAGTTTGTTTCCTACTCCTCAAGCAATCTTAAAATGTCACCCCCTTGACCCCCTTTCAAGATAAATTTGTACATTTTTCGGTAGAAAAATTTCTGTTACTCTTAAATTACAGGCTCGCTATCGCTCGCCAGGATAAAATCGACACCTAAATTGCACGAAAGGTCTTAAAATTAACAGAATGGGGCGGAAATTCTTAAAATCACCAAACTTATGGGGACAAACGTCTTAAAATCTCAAAAACAATGGGGCTAACCATGAGGGAGAAAGGAGTCAAGACAAAAATCCCTCCAGTGGCGACCTACCCTTAATACATTTAATGATCAACACATCTGTAGTCTGTCTGTTCACTATAATCAAGCTAGACATTTTGAACCCCTTAAGGGGAGATATCCACTTGAGGGACTTTTTTCTGGACCACTTTCTCTCTCATGTCTAGCCCCATTGCTTTTGAGATTTTAAGATGTTTGCCCCATTAGTTTGGCGATTTTAAGAAGTTTCACCCCATTTATGTCACTTTTAAGACCTTTCGTCCCATTTAGGTGTCGATTTTCCCCTGGCGAGCGATAGCGAGCCTGTAATTTAAGAGGAACCGGCCTTCGGCCGGGACATTTTTCTACCGAAAAATGTACAAATTTATCTTTAAAAGGGGTCAAGGGGGTGTAATTTCAAGCTTGATGGAAGTCTAGGAAACACACTAAAAACCTCCCCTTAACTCTGTAATTAAACAAACGACTAGAGCAGATGGGCTGTCAATGTCCATATCTATTCCCTGGCTGACTCTTCCCGAATGTTAAAAATAAAAGGTACAGACAGACCTATAGTCTGTTCACTTTAATTACGCTAGACATTTTGACCTCTTACCTCAGTAATTAAAATAGGGCTTGAGCAAATGGGCTATACAATTCCATACCTATTCCCTGGCTGACTCTTCCCGAATGTTAAAAATAATAGGTACAGGACAATACTCTACTCCCATTTTTAATTATAGAGGTCAAGATTACCACCCTAATACAAACGAATAGACAATACACACATAACACACACATAAAACGAATAGACAATACACACATAACACACACATAAAACGAATAGACAATACACACATAACACACACATAAAACGAATAGACAATACACACATAACACACACATAAAACGAATAGACAATACACACATAACACACACATAAAACGAATAGACAATACACACATAAAACGAATAGACAATACACACATAACACACATAAAACGAATAGACAATACACACATAACACACACATAAAACGAATAGACAATACACACATAACACACACATAAAACGAAGACAATACACACATAACACACACATAAAACGAATAGACAATACACACATAACACACACATAAAACGAATAGACAATACACACATAACACACACATAAAACGAATAGACAATACACACATAACACACACATAAAACGAATAGACAATACACACATAACACACACATAACACGAATAGACAATACACACACATAAAACGAATAGACAATACACACATAACACACACATAAAACTATCCCGGGCAAAGGAAGCGGCTGGTAGGAATAAGGGGTGAATGAAGAGAATAACACATAAGGAATAAAGAGGAAGAGAGTAGCGAAGGAGGACAAATAACTGGCAAAGAAAGATGGAGGAGTAAGAGTTTTCATAGATTTCTATTTGTTTATATTGTTGTTTCATTCGCTTCCTAGACCTCTATCAAACTTAAGGGGGGTAACCTGCTTTTTGTTATTTCTGTCCATTTCTCTCTTTCTCTGGCTTGTATCCATTCGGCCCCATTCAACCAACTATCTTAAGACGTTTATCCCCATCTAGGTGTCGATTTCTTCCTGGCGAGCGATAGCCAGCCAGCATTATAATTTATGAAGAAATCCGGCTTCGCCGGAGAAATTTTTCTATCGAAAAATGTACAAATTTAGCCTGCTGTCAAAACAAATATAAAAAATATGCTGGCTCGCTACCGCTCACCAGTAAAAAATTGACACCTCGTTGGGGATAAACGTCTTAAAACAGTAGGCTGAATGGGGCCAAATGGATAAAAGCCAGAGAAAGATAGAAAAGGACAGAACAAAAACAGGTCACCCCCTTAAAATAACAGTCCGAAGACCCCCTTCGAGGTAAATGTGTACATTTTTCGATAGAAATATTCTCCTAAATTACAGGCTCGTTATCAATCGCCAGGAAAAAATCGACACTTAAATGGCACGAAAGGTCTTAATATTGGCAAGGAAATGAGACGATAGGTTTTACAAATAATGTGGCGAACGTCTTAAAATCTCAAAACTAATGCGGCTAAACATGAGGGAATAAGGGGTCCAAAAAAAATAAAATCCCCTTAATGAGGAGGAAGGAAAGGTGATGATGATAGTCTTACGATTCCGTCTTGTTAAACACTTACACACCACATAAAATAATACACTAACATTTCAAACACAAACCTCACATTCTCACTTCTATTTTCAACATTTATTTATGGGGGAATGGAGGGTCGCTTTTCTAGACCCCATTCTCACTCGTATTTAGCCCCATTAGTTTTGGGTTTTTAGACGTTTGGCCCATTAGTTTGGCGATATTAACACCTTTTGCTCCATTTCGTTGTCAATTTTAAGACCTTTCGTGCCATTTAGGTGTCTATTTTTTTTCCTGGCGAGCAATAGCGAGCCTGTAGTTTTAAGAGGAAGCGGCCTTCGGCCGTAACACTTTTCTACCGAAAAAATGTACACATTTATCTTGAAGGGGGGTCTAAGGGGTGTGTTTTAAAACTTGATGGATGTCTAGCGAGGAAACTAAAACATATATTAATAACTGAACAAATAGACCAAACAAAACAGCCACTAGCCCCTTAACGACACTGTACACAATAGTATCAAACAAAACCCCCCAGACTTTTAGGAACAACGGGAGATTAATCGACATCACCTATTAAGTACTAGTAGTCAGAACACGATCATGCATATTAACGACTTATTTCACACCTAAAGACTATATCGAATCAACTGTTATAATTAATATCTACAGAACATAAGACAATGCATCAAAGGGTAAAAGAAAATAACACCTACATCAAAGCACAAGTACATTATGCATTCATACAACGCAAACAATAAGTTCAACACAATCCTACACCACCAAGCATTTCACATCATACCAAAACTACATTACGATATAACCACTTTTGAAAACACCCTATCAATTACATATCATAACACATCAACTCACCAAATACAACACTTTACGTAAAATTCCCTACAATGATCAAACACAAGCAAGCCAAAACCAAAACTCTAGGCAAAATTCCCTACACTGATCAAACACAAGCAAGCCAAAACCAAAACTCTAGGCAAAATTCCCTACAATGATCAAACAAGCAAGCCAAAACCAAAACTCTAGGCAAAATTCCCTACAATGATCAAACACAAGCAAGCCAAACCAAACTCTAGGCAAAATTCCCTACAATGATCAAACAAGCAAGCCAAAACCAAAACTCTAGGCAAAATTCCCTACAATGATCAAACACAAGCAAGCCAAAACCAAAACTCTAGGCAAAATTCCCTACAATGATCAAACACAAGCAAGCCAAAACCAAAACTATAGGTAAAATTCCCTACAATGATCAAACACAAGCAAGCCACAAAGCATAACCCAGCACACCACACCACACCAAACTGCTATATCGAAATACAATACAAACCAATACACAGCCATACTACACCACAATGCAACACAACACGCACCCTATCTCTGCAACACAAGCCTTCATCACACACACACACACACACATACACACACGGCCATGGTAGTCGAGCGCACTTAGTCACTGGATTGGGAACGCTAGCTCTGGTGTCGGGGGTTCGATCCCACGCGCCGGCAGGGGAAGTTCTCTCAAAAACTTTCCCTGGCCGTAAAGGCTAGGTCTGGACGGACCGTCTCGGGGGACCCACAAAGCCCTATACCCTCGGGGGTATGTAGGCGCTCTCGTTAGCAGCCAGGATCAGTCTGTAGATCCTTTAGGATAAGATCTAGGTTAAATATGTGAATTTTCAGACACATTGGCCGCCGGCTTGAAATAAACCGATTATCTTTATTATTATTACACACACAAACACAAACAACCAAACCTACATACTTATAAACACAACGCCGCTCATATGTTTTACCTACGACAAATATTCCACTATAGTATCATTATTCAAATAAATCATAACACTTGCCAAGCTACAGCATAGTTCAGAAAAAATAGCCTGTAACTCGTGAATAGTCAATTAAGGTAGACAAACTGAATATTCAATTTTCATGGATAAATGTGTGTGTGTGTGTGTGTGTGTGTGTGTGTGTGTGTGTGTGTGTGTGTGTGTGTGTGTGTGTGTGTTTTCACAATACAACACACACTTTAATCAGCAATAATCAAGCACTACATATTCATATAAGGTACCGTACACATTTAAAGAACAACAGCTCGCTATTAAACCTGTCACTTTCAATTACGTAACAAGCCAATGATAATCAGGGCAACAGCTGATCACCTAAGGGAAAAACGATATGAACGCCGGGACTTGTGACATACACATCTGTACAGGGGACATCGACACACTTGGGAGAATGTGAAGAGGAGAGAGTACAAAGGAGTACAAAGGAAATCAAGAAACAACAGGTCTAGTGACCCTTCTAGGCTGCTTGTCCTCCAAAACACTGAGGATCAAGTGTCCAAACAGTGGTTTGGAGTGGGTAAGGGAACATTGGAAAGGGAACTACTGCCCTGGAACTAATGTCCGTGGCAGGATTAGGAAGTTAGTAGGGGACAGATGGGTTAGTATCTCAGAGAGAGAGAGAGAGAGAGAGAGAGAGTTTTACTTAACAAGTATTTATAACTTCAGATAATTACAGTATTTTCGAGATAGAACAGAGCTAATTATGTGAGTGTCCACAAATACCAGAGCTAAACCTTTGCAGTTCTAACTTACAGCCATTGTTGTGCTGTATTCATTCTGAAAATGAACATCTGGATATAAATGTTTCTTTCTATGTGGATGAGGGAGACGAAAGGCAAAACTGCCTGAAATGAGTGCCTCCCCCAGAGTTGAAAGAGTGACAGGGCAAAAATCAAGGAATGTTCGAGCCAAAATGTCTGGAACGACGGAGTTTGAAGTAATTTAAGACATAGGATGAGGGAAAGATGGATTCAGGGAGAGTTCCAGAGCTCAGCTGTTGAATAGAAGAAAGATTGGTTGTATCGTTTCACTCTTAAGTTGAAGAGTTGCACAGAGTAGGGGTGGAATTGTGTTGCAAGACGGGTATTACGTACCCTACGTAGAGGAGGTGGTATACACTGAGAGAGCTCTGAGGAACACTGATTACTGTAATAGTGATAGATTAGTGAGAGATGCAACATTGCGGCGGAGAGAGAGATTGCAGAGAATCGGGAGTTAGTGAGACGAAAGGCGTTCTTTTCTACTTTCTCTAGAAGTGCTGTGTGAGAGGATTCTCCCCACTCATGCGAACAAGACTCAATACAAGGACGCACTGTGCCCTAGTACAGAGCAAGTAGCTGTGCAGGGGCAAAGAACCCCTTGAAGCAGTTGAGCACACCGAGCTTCTGGGAAGCTGCTTTCTTAAACTCATTGAGTATTCTAAAGACATCGATTAGCTTGACTCATATTCTACGTATTTCAAACGAAGGAAAACCAAATCAAATTTAACCAGTCCTAATATATTGTGTACCGTACACAAAAGTACAGAAACACTCTAGTTTGACAAATGTTTGCAATGTTATACACGAAAAATGCAGACAATAATTATTCAGATCACAAATCAAAATTAATACACGGTATCATAAAAAAATGCCAAAACTCTATGGTCTATAGCCGTATGATTAAGAGAAATGTTATCTGCGCTAAGATCTAACCTTCCACTAATTTTATCAGAAACAAAGGGGCATTGAACAGAAATAATCAGTAGTAACTATTTCAATTATCATTGTGATATAATACTTGCTTTGTTTCATTTCATATAAAAGGACAATAGTTATTGTTTCACGATAGGCAGGAGTCTACTCTTAAGCCGGTATCACACAGAGCTGTTTCACTCAACATTTATCCTCAACACTGGTCTGGCAGCTTATGAGGTCAACATGCAACATATTTCGGTCACCTAAATTCATCTATCGTCAGTCTAGTTTCCGATACCAGTGCAAAATATTCCAGAAATGTTGCCAGAATTTTTTTTGATCATCGAATGTTGACTATAAAAGCGTTCGTGTGATACCGGCTTAAATTCGCCATGCCAGGTAAGGTACAGTCACGATCAAATATATATATATATATAAAGAGAGAGAGAGAGAGAGAGAGAGAGAGAGAGAGAGAGAGAGAGAGAGAGAGAGAGAGAGAGAGAGAGAGCGAGAGAGTGAGAAAACGTAACCATCCAATAGAGCCGATGCATCTACACTAGAATATAACCATTACGTTATCAACGCTACAAAAATCATACCAAAAGTTACCATTTATATAATTCAATAAATAAAGGTACGATATTAATAACCGAATGTTCGTGTAATAGAAAACCCATAACAAAACAAAAATACATATACAAATGGTTATAAGATTTTACCCATATCAGTAATTAACTATATTGCATATTTATTGTCTAACAACATAAATAGGCTGTCTTGATAGCGTAATGCATAAGTGTGCGGAATTTCGATGTGAGTATCCTAGGTTCGAGTCCTAGGAGTGCCACATGTATTTGTTGATTTCATTAATTGAGTTTAGATGTGAAGTTGGTTGGTGGATAAAACACAATAAAACATAAATAGGCTATACGTGCAGCAAGATACACAGCCAAATAAAGAAAACAGAATATAAATGTATAAAACCAAATAAAGAAACCCGTAGATAAATTAATAAAGCCAAATAAAGAAAACAATGAAGTAATATATGTTGGTAAATAAACTAAACAATGAAATAGTACATGTTGATAAATAAACTAAACAATGAAATAGTACATGTTGATAAATAAACTAAACAATGAAATAGTATATGTTGGTAAATAAACTAAACAATGAAATAGTATATGTTGGTAAATAAACTAAACAATGAAATAGTATATGTTGGTAAATAAACTAAACAATGAAATAGTATATGTTGGTAATAAACTAAACAATGAAATAGTATATGTTGGTAAATAAACTAAACAATGAAATAGTATATGTTGGTAAATAAACTAAACAATGAAATAGTATATGTTGGTAAATAAACTAAACAATGAAATAGTATATGTTGGTAAATAAACTAAACAATGAAATAGTATATGTTGGTAAATAAACTAAACAATGAAATAGTACATGTTGGTAAATAAACTAAACAATGAAGCAATATATGTTGGTAAATAAACTAAACGATAACATAGAATATGTTGGTAAATAAACCAAACAACAGTGTGTCTTACCTTGAACAAAATATTAGGGTCACACCGTTGGACGTGGTGTTACGATCGGTGGGTGGCTGGCTGATCTCTTTCTCTCTCTTTTTCCTCACGATAATAGTACTCAATTTATCTTTTGTATTATTATTTTTTTCATCTTTCAATAATTCTATTTTTGTTCTTCTATTTGATTCGTGTAATATCTTCAATTATCACGATCTTCCTCTATTTCCTCACGATTCTTGTATAGTAATTATTCATTATTAAATACAGATTATTAAAAATAGTATTATCTTTTATTTTGCTTTGTCTACTTGAGTCGTTGTATATCTTTAATTATCTTGCCTTTCTTGTTTATCCTTTGTAATTATATTTTGCTTGTACCTTTTGTTGTTTATTTGTATTATATCTTACTTTTATCACAAGAATACCCTCTTTCCTCACGATCCTAGCATATTAACGTTTTGGTTTTTATCTTCAGAATGGTTTTCTTGGATCTGTTGTTGTTAATTGGATTCGTTGTTGTACCTTCAGTTATCACTATATTTATTTTCCATTATTACCTTCACTAGCATGTTACCATTTTCTCTTATCAAGTATTTGTATTCATTAATACATTTATCTTGCTTAGATTCGTTTTGTTTCCAATGACAACAACTCTACCTTTATAATGATAAACCAGATGTTATAATAATCCCTAATGTGCAGCACATATATGAAACAAGCCATGCTAAAAAATATACACATAAGAACGAAACCCTTCCAGTCCATGGCAGGGTTAAATAGGGTCTCATGGACATCACAACCTTTAAGGGGGGTGACCTGCTTTTTTATCTTTCTTGGTTGTATACATTCGGCCACATTCAGACTACTGTTTTAAGACGTTTATCCCAATCCAAATGTCGATTTTTTCCTGGAAAGCGATAGCGAGCCAGCATTTTATGGAGATATCCGGAGACATTTTTCTATCGAAAATTGTACAAATTTAGCCTGCTGTCTAACTCATCATCCAAATTATGATGGCTTGCTATCGCTCGCCAGGTATAAATCGACACCTGGATGGGGATAAACGTCTTAAAACAGTAGGCTGAATGGGGCCAGATGGATACAACCCAGAGAGCGACAACAAAGCAGGTCACCCCCCTTAACCCTTTCACCACCTTTACATAATGTTCATTATATTCTGGTTACCATTAGACGATTTTCTATAGTTTGTAATCAACCTCTATGAATCAAATGGGTACATACGATCTCAATAGACCCTCTTAGTAACATGGGTCCTTCTTAAACCGCATAAAATCACCTAATTTTAGCCGGAATCAAAGGTAAAACGGCGTCATGTTGCTGAAGGAGTTTAATGCAAACACACAATGCCTGACGATTAATTACGAAACCCACGAAGAGTATCATGATAACAAAATGTAGAGAGAGGCATGAAGAGTAGTAATAGATTTCTGAAATTTATGTCTAGTAAATATAGTTAACGAAATGAACTGATGACGTTCCCGTTTTTGTGCAAGGTACAGCACAATAATTTAGACCAGCATGCATACACAACACACATCATTTTTACACACACGAGAGAGAGAGAGAGAGAGAGAGAGAGAGAGAGAGAGAGAGAGAGAGAGAGAGAGAGAGAGAGAGAGGAGAGAGAGAGAGAGAGAGAGAGAGAGAGAGAGAGAGAGAGAGAGAGAGAGAGAGAGAGAGAGAGAGAGAGAGAGAAGAGAGAGAGAGAGAGAGAGAGAGAGAGAGAGAGAGAGAGAGAGAGAGAGAGAGAGAGAGAGAGAGAGAGAGAGAGAGAGAGAGAGAGAGAAGAGAGAGAGAGAGAGAGAGAGAGAGAGAGAGAGAGAGAGAGAGAGAGAGAGAGAGAGAGAGAGAGAGAGAGAGAGAGAGGGGGGGGGGGGGTATTATACAGGTAAACATGCATAGCACCAGTAAGGATAGGACTGCTGAGGGAAAGTAAAGTGATACAAACTATTAAGGGAGCCCACCTCGATTTTGTTCTCTCTCTCTCCCCCTCTCTCTCTTTGAGTTGTATCTATTCGGCCCCATTCAGCCTACTGTTTTCTGACGTTTATCCCAATCCAGGTGTCGATTTTTTCCTTGCGGATTTCTCCATACAATGCTGGCTCGCGATCGCTCGCCAGAAAAAATCGACACCTGGATGGGGATAAACGTCTTAAAACAGTAGCCTGGATGGGGCCGAATGGATACAAGCCAGAGAAAGCGAGAAAAGGAGAGAAACAAAACAGGTGACCCCCTTTAATAACAACCAGAGTAAAGT
>CM064543.1:57500-73555 GCA_032716605.1 Paralithodes platypus
CAGGTGTGAGAGATAAGGTACACGTGGCAGAGGTACATGCAACAGGTGTAAAAGATACGGTACACGTGATAATATTGAACAACGAGCAACAGATGTGAGAGATAAGGTACACTTGACTGTGGTAAATAATACAGGTGTAACAGAAACAGATCTACAATTAAATACAATAATATACGTATTAACAAGTGTGTGAGAGATAAAATGGCTACATGAAAATGAAAGACCTGGTCTAATTCAGTTGACATGAGATACAGTATATTCCACCCAAGTGATAGGAAGTAATGTTGTTGTTGTTGTTGTTGTTGTTCCCCAAGCTGCCTGGCCGAACAGCCCCAAGGCCCCGAGCAAGGCCAAGGCCATAACCGAGCGCCCCCACAGAACCCTCCCCACCGACCACAATAAAGCCTGGGTGACCGAAGCCACTCCATGGCGGGGAGCTGAGGAGGGTGCGGAAATGCCCGGGAAACCAAAGCCCCACCCAGGGCCCTGTGTCCCTCAGCAATTATGAAGAGAAAGTTGAGGGGCAAGGGAAAAATGTGACGCTTTGGCTTCCAATCTTGGTAGATTGGGAGGTCAATCCACGTTAGAGACGCCGTCACTTGAGATCTAGAAAATATATAAGTAAAAGGAACAGTCAGAGTAAGCTATGGGTATGGCAGAGATTGCTCAGTTCTCACTCTGATAGACCAGCCCATCACCACATGACTAGAACCCAATCCTCTCAGCATCAGCTAGGAAAGGCCCTAGAAAGCCGCCTTTGGCGGGGGGATAGCTCCCCTATTTCAACCCTTTTCGGGGTTGGGCACCCGCCCTGGAAGTAATGTAATATGTATTGCATATCAAAATCCACATGAGAATAAAGACGGGTCACTAGGTGTGAGCAAAATAAAGGGTGCTTATGAAAAGGAACACAAGTCATTTGTTTGAGAGACATACTGTAACAGGTCCAAAATAAGGCAAGGTTTAAACGGTTAATGTAATAGGGTTGTTCGAGAACAAAATATCTTATGCAAATTAAATACAGGGACCTATTTGACAAGTGTAAGATGAGGAATAAATTTGCAGTTAAGATGGAGGGTATTGGGGCATCACTTCAGCAATTTTAGGGTGTATATAATCGGGTTCAACTATTTTGAGCAAAACAATATGCTGTTAGGTTATTATACGATAATTTTCAATATAACCTACAGAGCTTTCAATTTGGCCGCTCATATTATCGCAGTCAAAGAAAACTATAATTCTGAAACTCAGAACTTGAACATTATAATTATGCAGTGTGTGGTATGGGAAATATTAATGCCGGGTATTGGAAAGTTGAAAGTGCGAAGAGTGTGTGGTCAAATGAGATGAGGACGAGGACAGGTAAGTTAAGTGACAGGTGAAAAGGGAAGAATGGTAGAGGGAGATGACGGGTGATAGGTAGAGCTGGATGACAGGTGGAGGGATGCCAGGTGCAAGGTGTGAAACAGGTGGAGCAGATGACAGCTGTTCTGAAGAAGACATGTGGTAACGGAGATCATTTATGTAAGCGTGTGCGCGCGCACACGCACGCACGCAATAACGCACACACACACACACACACACACACACACACACACACACACACACACACACACACACACTTAAACGTTGTCGCATGCTTCGCTATGATGTATATTTCCGTATATAATAGTATACTTCCCAAAAATCTAAAACAAAACTTCCTGAACACAGTTAACATTTCGATACCTGCACCATGCGGAGGTATTGAAACTGAACTGTTGTGAGTTTGAGTACCGGTATATAGAATTTTATCCATAAACAAATAAAAATATATACATAAATAATAAATGAATACAAAAATAGAATGATTAGGCAGGCTTTCCCGTTAAGCGAAAAATGTATGGCTTCCCAATTTCAGCTTATCTCAGCAACTACGGCATTATGACAATTGTTGTATCCATTAATTTTGTGCAGGGTTAGGTATGTAGTTAGGTATCAAACCATGTGGATGGAGATTTGGCTTGATTCCGGGCAGAAACATAGGAAGAATGAGAGTCTTGAGTTTTAAGGCGTCGGTACCGTTTGAATGCTTCCTCCTTATTGCGGACAGCAGTAGAACAGGCGTGAGTAAACCAAAACAAAATAGCATTAGTTTGAGAGAAAGAGAATGGAATGTATGCTTCCATGCCCGATAGGATTACCTCGGTAATGCGTTCGGCACTCTCCGAGGGTCCCCGGCCACGGAAGCAGAAATCATTAAGCTACTACTTTTGTAGTTCCTCGGTGGTCTAGTGGTTAAGGAGTGCTGCACTAATTGTCTGGGTTCGAACCCTGGGTGGGTCATGTCACAAAAATATTAAATTATACATACGAGAAACACCATCCAACAATATCGCTGCACATAAAGTACACGTCGTCAGCTGTCTAATCTACTGTACATACTGGGCCAACACCACCACTAATATATTAACCCTTTCACGCATTTATGACGCAGAGGTTGCCAGATTAGCAATAAGAAATAGTTATCTCACTCTTACAATTACCTCTCCAAAATTAGTTTTCTGCCCACAGCTAACTCAAAGACAACTGCAGAGGTTGAAGTAACTAAACTAAAGGTTTCTAAATACCCCTGATGGTAACAAAGGCTTTAAAGTATCCCCAATAGGCTCAAAATCGCGTCATATGTCGGAGAGGGTTAAGATCTACGGTTGACCTTAATCCTCCTATGTACGTACAAGTGAGGCCAACCAACAACCGCTTGGCATAAAGAACTCTATACCAGCTGCTTCATCTACAGTTTTATTCAGTTAAAAATGGCCTCCAGTAATTAACAGGCTTCGAGCTATCTCGCTAAACTCTTTTTATTACCACGGATCCTAATTTAACTGCACAAAATCGTCTAAATATAGCCAGAATAAAATTGAAAAAACGTCGCTGGTACGGAAGAGGATAAATTCACTTCCAACTTACGAATCACCTGGACCACCTAACTCGCGGTACTCCCTACAATAGCACCGCCACATTAAGGGGCTTGTGGCTGGATTTTTGGTCTATTAATTTATTTATTCATTATTTTTTTAGTTTCCTCGCTAGACCTCCATCAAGCTTAGAAAAACACCCCTTAGACCCCCTTTCAAGATAAATTTTACATTTTTCGGTAGAAAAATGTCCCGGCCGAAGGCCAGTTCCTCTTAGAATTACAGGCTCGCTTTCACTCGCCAGGAAATAATCGACACCTAAATTGCACGAAAGGTCTTAAAATTGATAACGAAATGGGGCGAAAGGTGTTAAAAACGCCAAAATAATGGGCCGACCATCTTATTATCTAAAACATAATGGGGCTAAACACGAGGGAGAAAGGGGTCCCTCACCGGCTTTGTTTAGTATGTACACTTTAATTCACGCACACTAATGGAGAGCTGTTTTGAGCACCCACATATTAATATCTGTGACCGGTATTCACTTGTTAAACCCTTTTGTACCGGCCACATCTTTTTAACCCTCTCAGACATATGACGCGATTTTGAGCCTATTGGGGATACTTTAAAGCCTTTGTTACCATAAGGGGTATTTAGAAACCTTTAGTTTAGTTACTTCAACCTCTGCAGTTGTCTTTGAGTTAGCTGTGGGCAGAAAACTAATTTTGGAGAGGTAATTATAAGAGTGAGAGAACTCTATTTCTTATTGCTAATCTGGCAACCTCTGCGTCATAAATGCGTGAAAGGGTCAATTTCATTCTAGCTATATTAATTTAAGACGATTGTGTGCAGTTTAAGAAGGATCTGTGGTAGTAAAACAGATTACGTGAGATAGTTCGAAGCTGAAGTTTTGTTTTAAATTGAATACCATCGTTTAAGGGGAGATCTCCACTCGAGGGATTTTTTTCTTGACCCCTTTCTCCCTCATGTTTAGCCCCATTTCTTTTGATATTATAAAACGTTTGCCCCATTAGTTTAGAAATTTTAAGAACTTTCACCCCATATTAAGACCTTTCGTGCCATTCAGGTGTCGATTTTATCCTGGCGAGCGATAGCGAGCCTGTAATTTAAGAGGAACCGGCCTTTGGCCGGGAAATTTTTCTACCGAAAAATGTACAAATTTATCTTGAAAGGGGGTCAAGGGGGTGACATTTTTAGATTGCTGGAGGAGTAGGAAACAAACTAAAAACCTACCCTTAATAGTAGCCGAAGTAGAGTTAAAAGGACGGCACCGGTATAGAAGAGGTTAAGATGCACAGGACCCCAAAACAGTACCGGTACCGCTAGTGAGGTGGTCGAGGCGATTCGTAAGTTGGAAGGCAAATTAACCCCTTCTGTACCAGCGACGTCTTTTCACTTCTAATATGGCTATATTTAGACGATTTTGTGCAGTTAAATTAGGATCTATGGTAGTAAAGAGGGTAAGTGAGATAATTCGAAGCCTGTTAATTGCTAGAGGCCCTTTTTAAACTGAATACTATCGTGTAATCTATCTATCTATCTATCTATATGCTCAGGCCCAATCCCCATTTTGGGGGTAGCCGACTCAAGACAGAGCAAGAACAGGGAAAAACACAAAAACAACATAAAACAAAAAAATAAACACAGACAAAAAAACACAAACTCTCACTCTGTAATAGTAGCCAGAATACAGTTGAAAGGAAGGAACCGGTACAGAAGGGGTTAAGACGCAACGGGGGTAATACTAATACTATACTCGCCAAGCTCTTCAAAGCCAAATACCGCCGGCACGTTTGGGGGGGGGGGGGGGGGGTACTGTACAGCCACGGAGTAACATATTGGGTAACTCTTTCACAACTCTAATTTAAGGAGGGGGGACGGGGTGCTTTTTTCTGGACCCCCTTTTGTCCTCATGTTTAGCCCCATTAGTTTTGACATTTTAAGACGTTCGAACCATTAGTTTGTCGATTTTAAGACCTTTCGTCCCACATCTTTATAAATATAAAGACTTTTCGTGACATTTAGGTGTCAATTTTTTTTCTGGCAAGCGATAGTTTGAAGGAACCGAAAAATGTACAAATATATTTCGAAGGGGGATCTTGTGGATAATTTATATCGGTTGTTGTTGTTGTTGTTGTTGTTGTTGTTGTTCCCCAAGCTGCCTGGCCGAACAGCCCCAAGGCCCCGAGCACGGCCATAACCGAGCGCCCCCACAGAACCCTCCCTGCCGACCACAATAAAGCCTGAGTGACCGAAGCCACTCCATGGCGGGGAGCTGAGGAGGGTGCGGAAACGCCCGGGAAACCAAAGCCCCACCCAGGGCCCTGTGCCCCTAGAGCAATTATGAAGAGAAAGTTGAGGGGCAAGGGAAAAATGTGACGCTTTGGCTTCCAATCTTGGTAGATTGGGAGGTCAATCCACGGAAGAGACGCCGTCACTCGAGGTCTAGAAGATATATACGTAAAAGGAACAGTCAGAGTAAGCTATGGGTATGGCAGAGATCGCTCAGTTCTCACTCTGATAGACCAGCCCATCACCAAATTTATATTGGTTTTCTCCTTAGACCTACATCAACCATTTATATTGGTTGATGTAGGTCTAAGGAGAAAACTAAAACATAAATATATTAATACATAAATAAATAAATAAATATATACCGATATATATATATATATATATATATATATATATATATATATATATATATATATATATATATATATATACTGTATATATATATATACTGTATATATATATATATATATATAATATATATATATATATATATATATATATATACTGTATATATATATATACTGTATATATATATATACAGACCAAAATATAAACCCTACCCTCTTACATTTACATTTGGAATTAACAGGAATTACCTCAACTTTATCCTCTAGTAATGCCTCCTGCAGGTGTGTTAAGGAGTACAGTCTCGGTCATAAATACCTGGACACTTCCTTACGATACAAACGAGAAGAAGACCGGTTCACTGGATAAGCCCTATAGTTCGGAATTGAGACGCTGTATCATAGTTGGTTAACCTAATATTGCGTATCTATTTATATCTGTGTCCAGACATTTTGGCTCGAACGTCTCTTGATTTTGGCCCTGTCACTCTTTCAACTCTGGGGGAGGCACTCGTCACAGGCAGTTTTGTCTTTTGTCTCCCTCACTCACAGAGACAAAAAAATCGCGGCTGTACAGTTGCCCACATGGATTCCTACTCAATCCGTGATTGTGTGTATGAATGGAAAACAGAATGCATGTATTAGGAATTTAGTTTGGTGTGCAGTAGTTAATCCATATCATCAATTAAGGGTGCAGTGACAAATTAATATTTTGAGTTACTCATACTCCTTAGACTTCCATACATCAAATCACAGCGTGGGTGCAAATTCACGTGGGCAACTGTACATTAATTTAAAACCTTGAGACCAAAGTAAGGTGGGATTGGTAAAGTCTTGTATGTATTTTGGTTCCAACTGTACAACAACGGCCAACAACAGTGTCCCACCTTCATAACTTGTACTTAATTTTTCTCTTTTTAATTACACTGAACAAACCTTGATTATAAAAGCTTTGTTTATGCTTCCTACATAAATGGTTCCATAGGGATTGGGCCCATACGGGATTGGGCCCATACGGAATTGGGCCCATACGGGATTGGGCCCACGGGATTGGAACCTAACCTAACCTAAGTGGGCCCAATCCCGTATGGGCCCAATCCCGTATGGGCCCAATCCCGTGGTCACCTACATACATACAGTATATGTTTTACACTACTGACTAAAGAGATAAGGCAGAGTTGCACTGCTGAAGGAAAGACACGAATTTTTATCCGTGACTACACAGAATTAAACATTAACATATTTACATCTGGGTCACCACACAATAATATAATAAGTACAGGTGCAAGCAATAATTCCTGCACACTAACGAACACTAACGTAACTATGCAATGATCCACGATACCTCCAGCGATTCAGGTGTATGGGTAGAGGGGCCTATATATTTGCTTTTCGTTTTATCTTTATAATATAGATTTGTTTCCTCCCCAGACCTCCCTCAAGCTGTAAAAAACAACACCTAGACTCCCCTTCAAGATAGATTTGTACATTTGTCGGCAGAAAAATTTCCTGGCCGAAGGCCGGTTACTCTTATAATTACAGACTCGCTATCGCTCGCCATGAACAAAACTGACACATAAGCACGAAAAGTCTTAATATTGACAAAGAAATGTGATGTAACGTCTTAAAATCGCCAACTAATAAGCCGAACGTCTTAAAATCTACAAAACTAATCGGGCTTTAGTAAATACGAGGGATAAGGGGCCATAAAAAACAGCCCCTCTCCCCTTAAAGATAACAAGACAATACTTCAGGGCTACCGGTATATCTTATCAACCACAATAAGAGGTTGAACTTGATGATATAATATAACATTGAGTTCAACCGCTCGCCAGGAAATAATCGACACCTAAATGGCACGAAGGGTCTTGATATTGATAACGAAATGGGACGAAAGGTCTTAAAATCGACAAACGAATGGAGCAAACGTCTTGAAATCTCAAAGCTTATGGGGATAAACAAGAGGGGGAAGGGGGTCCAGAAAAAGGAATATAAATTTTACAGAAACCTAATTCAAAAGTATGTTATACTGAAGTCAGGAATTCCAAGTATGTGTGTTGTTTAATATAACAACGGAGATGATATTCGAAATTCAGACATATTACAGTAGGCCTATAGTAATCAACCTTAAACGTCTTAAAATCTCAAAACTAATGGGGCTAAACATTAATTAAGGGCAGATCCCTCACTTTTTGGTCGTTTTTCAGTTATTTATTATTTTGCTAGTTTCCTCGCTAGACCTCCATCAAGCTTAAAAGGACGCCCCCTAGACCTCCTTTCAAGACAAATTTGTAAATTTTTCGGTAGAAAAATGTCCCGGCCGAAGGCCGGTACCTCTTAAATGTGTTTGTAATATTTCATTAATCGATTTTAGGAGTAGAGTTGGTTGTTGGATAGAACATAATAATTACAGGCTCGCTATCGCTCGCCAGGAAAAAATCGACACCTAAATGGCAGAGAAGGTCTTAAAATTGACAGAAATGGGGCGAAAGTTCATAAAATCGCCAAAATAATGGGGCTAAATATGAGGGAGAAGGTGGTCTAGAAAAGCGCCATATCTCCCCTTAAAGGAGCCAGACAATGTAGTTTACTAAACATATTACAGACAGACTAATTGCTGCATTGTTTATCACATCAATCAATTATTATATCAATGCTGAAAACGATTAAGGGTCCAGAGCCTTTGTGATAGTAACAGTTGAATTATTTACATGATAATTGCAAGAATGCGTTAGTTTCTACGTTACCAAACAATATCAATAAATTAGAGAAACTTTCATTTCACTTCCTCATAGCAACCTGTTAAAATTTTACAAGGTCAAATGCAATCGACCAGCTACGAGTATAGGGCTATATAAAAGTTCAAACTGGAGTAATCGATATACGGTATGGTAGAAATACACACACAATGTGGGGTTTTGATAGATGGCATTGTACTTGATCTTGATTTAAGGGGAGGAAGACTTTTTTCTGGACCCCCTTTCTCCCCAATGTTTAGCCCCACTAGTTTTGAGATTATAAGACGTTCGGCCCAATAGTTTGGCGATTTTAACACCTTTCGCCGTATTTCGTTGTCAATTTTAAGACCTTTCGTGCCATTTAGGTGTCGATTATTTCCTGGCGAGCGAAAGCGAGCCTGCAATTTTAAAAGGAACCGGCCTTCGGCCGGGAAATTGTTCTACCGAAAAATGTACAAATTTATCTTGAAGGGGGGTCTAAGTGGTGTTTTTCTAAGCTTGATGGAGGTCTAGGGAGGAAACTAACAAAATATATGAATACATGAATTACTAGACCCAACAAACGGCCAGTCTCCCCTTAATGTATTACTTGATTGTGTGTACCGGTATTTCAAATATATTCAAACTTAAAGTCTTTAATATATACTAAATAACCCTGTTTACAGCTTGATTTTAATCATAGCTTGACACTCGCAAGTGGCTAATTGTTAATAGTATCTTACGAGTACAGGACACTAGTATGTGCATATTTTTCTTAACATAATTTTGTACTGTTTCCTCTGTGTTTGTTAACTAGTTCAAACAAACTGGATATTATAGGTGTATACGAGGTGTTTATAATCATCATTACCGACTTCGGCCCGCAAGTACAGTCCAATAAACGCTTGGACCTCTCATGTTTCAATAACCAAATGCGATAATTGAGATTAACACAAAATTGTACTTTGTCTTTATACGACAGAACAAACATAATTAATAATTTATATAAAATTATATTCATAATTCAGTCACTAGGAATAATATTAGCATAGTGAAAACCCGTAAGTGGTGCAAGAAAATTTACAAGTAACTGTAGTGCTCGAAGTGTACAAACACGCACATACACACACACAACGGGTCGGACCGGCGGAGCGCGATACACACACGTCCACACCGTAGGCGAGCCAAAGCGCCACTGATTCGGCACTGAAGCTAAGTCGGGAAGGCAGGAGTTTTGATGTTGTTGAATTGTCTACGAAATATACTGTATAGGTAAGGTTGAAAATTACAAGGCGATACAAATGTGTTCAAATGCATCCGGATCCTCTTTAAGGGTTTCTGGTCAAAATAGCCCACCTGTAAGTGAAACATCAACCATACGGATGCACGAGAATTTCAACATAGGATTTTATGAATTGCAAATTAAATGTCAATTTATTTTTTATATTTTCATAAATAGTTTACGGGGGCGCATTTTCTATTCGTTCCTGCTAACATTATACCATTGTGTGCAGGTCAGGAAGGTTGAGTATCAATCACAGGGGTAAAACCGATCTCAACCCTTTCATCCTGTACAGTATATTGGAAGAGTTAAGCAAGTACAATAATAATCAAGTATTTAATATTATGTAAATATATGCTCTTAATCTTATATATATATACCGTATATATATATATATATATATTACGTATGCAACTTTTGTACATTTAATTATCAATAAGTCTGTCAAACAAAACATGAATAATGCAGTGAATTATTTATTTCACATTCATAAACTTCACAATGTCTCTCATATAGAGCAATAATATAAAGTATATAAACAACTCCTAAATGTATTACCCTCACTAATTGGCGGTATGGTATCTATTGGCATGTATTACGGATGGTATTGCATTATTGGCATGTATTACGGATGGTATTGCATTATTGGCATGTATTACGGATGGTATTGCATTATTGGCATGTATTACGGATGGTATTGCATTATTGGCATGTATTACGGATGGTATTGCATTATTCAATTATACCTTTTAAGGGAGCCCACTTCGCTTTGTTTTCTCTTTCTCTCCCTCTCTCTTTGGCTTTTATCCATTCGACCCCATTATGCCTACTGTTTTAAGATGTTTACCCCCATCCAGGTGTCAATATTTTCCTGGCGAGCGGTAGCGAGCCATCATATATATTTTTTTGTTTTGACAGCAAGCTAAATTTGTAAATTTCTCGATAGAAAAATGCCTCCGGCTAAGCCGGATTTCTCCATACAATGCTGGCTCCCTATCGCTCGCCAGGAAGAAATCGACACCTGGATGGGGATAAACGTCTTAAAACAGTTGCCTGAATGGTGCCGAATGGAAACAAGCCAGGTAGAGAGAAAAGGAGAGAAAGATAAAAATAAAAAATAAATGGTGACCCCCCTTATTAGCAATGATTTACCTGTAACAGCTAACACCGAATAATGTCTCTCAAATCATACTCCTGCTTATCGCACCTGAATTTAGCAATATATTAATTAACCCGTTCAATATACTATGACGCACTATTTAATTTTATTCAGGCAATTATTATATGATTTCATTTAGCATAATAAGGAATATGTGGAAGTCAAACGCAAAATGAGATTCAGAGAGAGAGAGAGAGAGAGAGAGAGAGAGAGAGAGAGAGAGAGAGAGAGTGAGAGTGAGAAGGGGGAGCAGAGGACGAACATGAAGTGAAGAATAAGAATGGCAAAATAATATACAAAGCAAGACTAGATAAATCAGGAGAACAATGGAGAGAAGATGCCAAATAAGGAGACATAAGTCAAGTTGCGAAAAGAGAGAGAGAGAGAGAGAGAGAGAGAGAGAGAGAGAGAGAGAGAGAGAGAGAGAGAGAGAGAGAGATCAATATAAGACGCAAGGTCCAATATTTGGTACAGTGAAGATAACAGACAATTTTGAAAGACATAATTTAAGTGTGGTTGAGGACACACAAAATCAGAAATACTGCAAAGGACTGAACACCTGAAGATTATAATAGCCATAAAGAGACTGAACAACAACATTGTCCCATATACAAAGGAGGCTACAGGTGTACGTACGGGGAAATTTTTGTTAATTATCTGGACCTCCGTCTCCCTCATGTTTAGCCCAATAGTTTTGAGCCTATAAGACGTTAGCCCCATTAGTTTGGCAATGTTAAGACCTTTCGCCCAATTTCTTTGATAATAGTAAGATCTGTCGTGCCCTTTACGTGTTTATAGTTGCATACACTACCGGGATACCCCAAACCAACCAAACTTAAATTACCAACCAAACAAACCTAACCTAATCAAATTATATATCTAAACAAATAAAACCTAAACTAGACAAAACAAAGCTAACCTACAAAACAAAGCTAACATACAAAACAAAGCTAACATACAAAACAAAGCTAACATACAAATAAAGCAAGCAAACATACTGGAAAGGTAGGTAGACAATATGGCTGCCTCTTTATATAAGTTAGCTGAGTTGATTTAAGGGTGGCATACCGGTGTGGCAACAATGTTTATTGTTTTATAGTTTGCGTGACATGCTCCTCCCTCTCCCTCCCCCCCCCCCCCCCCCCTCTCTCCCTCTCTCTCTCTCTCTCTCTCTCTCTCTCTCTCTCTCTCTCTCTCTCTCTCTCTCCATTGTCTGGAAGGAACCAATCATTTCCAGACATCGGAATTAGCAGTTCCTGTTTTTGTCATTATCTTCCTCGTCTCTACTTAATTGAAAAATTTCTATAGATAATCTTTGTTGTTAATTATCTAATACAATTTAGAACTCGAGAGGTTTTTCTAAGTTTATAAACAATCCTTTGTGAATATCAAAACGCGAGTCTAACTGTAGTTAGTTCATATAAATCAAAAGTACAATAAATGGGCGACAATAGTATATACAAAGCCTATGTACCGCAATACCTTCCGTAATTGGACACACTTAGCACCTTTAACCTTTATTCATAACTGGTTTATTGAGATGTTCTACCCTCCTTCAAAAACCATACTTCCATTTTCTCTCCATTTCACTAAATCAACTTCCCCACCCAAAATAAATATATATTTATACAAATCAGCTTAATACCTACTAAACCTTAAATTATATTTGCTTGCCCCCTTTAAAAATCATGATTCTGCTCTACCTTTCCCTAACTTCCCTCCAGGCCTCCTAATTTGATTACTTTTACTAATGTTAGTGTACACATGAGCATTCCAATACACTCCTCTCATCTTACCTCATATCCAAACTTTCGCTTTACATTTTCA
The DNA here is from genome assembly GCA_032716605.1 of Paralithodes platypus. Lineage (NCBI taxonomy): Eukaryota > Metazoa > Arthropoda > Malacostraca > Decapoda > Lithodidae > Paralithodes > Paralithodes platypus. Next base: position 70,046 of record CM064543.1, read on the forward strand.
TCCTTTCTTTATTCAAAGTATTCGCAATATTTATGGTCACATGTCATGAATGACAAATGCCAATTAATAATGTAATATCATCGGCCATAAAATTTCCTTCCAGCCGATATTAATATTTACTGTATTTACTGTCGATATAATAATAAAATGCCAAGCTCAAAATGTATATGCGAGTCTTGGGGAGCTTGTTATTATGCTAGCAGTAGGTGGAGTCATCTACGATGACAAAAGGTATAACTAACCTAGGCAAGATGGCAAAGGGGATAGTGTGTGTGTTGGTCAGGGACCAAACAAACACTATGGTGAACTCCTATATTAAACAGCTATGACAGGTTAGCTATTGTTGTGTCTCTCCTTTACTGAACATTGGTGAGTGACAACTAGGTTTGTCTATAGGTCATGTTTTATTTTATCTGGTCTCATCTTATCTTCTTATTTATTCTGGTCACCAGCTGGCAGCTGCCACTGGCTCTGGTTCGGTCGTCTCGGCTGCTTTCGGCTCTAACTGTGGACGGCTGAGGGATTGCTTCGGACAGCTTCTCGCTGGCTCGTCTCGGGCTGCTTTCAGCTGCTGGACAGGACTTGTAAATTGCTGATTTGGAGATACTGATCTTGTAAACTGCCGGGCAGGTCTTGTACAGTCCTGTGTTGGTCTTATAATTTGCCGAGTCGACCTTGTAAAGTATCGATGAGCTACAGGTAGGTGACCTACCGAATCTTGGACTTGGGGACCAAAAGGTCCCTCTCCCCTGAGTGTGGAGGGGCTGACTGACCTAGGTAGTGACAAGAGAGGTTGAGATGGTGTGGTGACATCAGCGAGGGGCGGATCAGGTACAGAGATAGGCAGGTTAGGTATGACAAGAACGCGGGGCTACCTTCTGGATCATAGTAAATGGTGGAGGATAAACACTCATTCTTCTTCTCTGGCTTCCCAACGATGGATGATATCCTGGATATACTTCTTGGAGATGCAGACTTTGGGATGGGTGTATATTAGGTGTTGTCGTGGGTACATTTCCTTAAGATGCAGGCATCCTAAATAGTGATATACTTGTTGTCATTTAGCAATTTAAATGTAAAAAAAAAGCTAAGAAACCGAAACTTGAATAGGGTTCTTGACAGTGATTAATTATGCGGTCTTTGAATGTTATTGTAACATTATTTAGTTTCGGGGTGGCCTATTTTGAAGCTCTATGCTTGGCTAATATAGTTTGGCGATTTCAAAACGTTGGCGATCATAAGACATATCACCGCATTTACATGTGAATTTTTTTCATGGCGAGTGATAACGGGCTTGCAACGTAGGCTGGTTTAGCTTCAAGGAAGGTCTGGGATGTCGTGATAATATCATATACCTTTCTTTACACTGCCACTTTGTTCATTCTTGGCTCCACATCCTTCTTAGAGGCCTTTAAATTTCATAACACCTATCTGAAACTTCCCTCCTCTCCTACAAAGTTCAATAGGCTCCTGTAAACTTCAATACATACCTCCTCACTTCCAAACATACTTCCAAATCGCAATACACGTATATATCTTCCTTTCAATTTACAAGATCGGCCCTCCACCTCCTCTAAACTTTCCTCCGGTCTTGTTTGTCCTTTCCTCACCGCCAAACCTCCCCTCGTCATTCTACTCTTTCATTACCTTACTGTCGACATCTTTATAAGAATCTCAGCCATCTTTGCTGTCAATACACTTCTCATAAATATTCCCTTTCTCTCATTGAATCATATTTCCATCTCTTCTAAATTTCCTTGACTCTTACTAATTGACCACTTACGAGTTTCAGGCTATAAGGATGTTGGAGCCGTAAACATTGATATTTAGAAGAAATACATAATTATTCGAGTTGCTGATTAATAGAAAGTTTGTTGAACTTGATTTTATGTATTTATAAATGAAATAATACAAGGGTAATTCTGTAAACAAATTGATGCCTATAGCTCCAACTTCCTTACAGATCGAAACTCGCAAGTGGCCAATTACACTTTCCTTCCAACCCTTCCCCTTGCCAATCTACCCCATCATTACCTTACTGCTCAGATGTCTATGGGGAGAACTGTCTGTCATCTATCCTTACACAGCCACCATTTGAAAATCTGATGCACTTCACCCCTCCAATTATTGCCCTTATACTCCAAACAAATTCTAACATATCATTAATTTCCATTGCACACATATATTTCCCTCCTCGTTTTTAATTTTCACAAACGCTTCACCAGTTTCAAACACCCTTCCAAATTGTATACAAAAATATAAATACCCTTCTAATAGTCCTTCCTTCCATCTACATATAAAAGTTTGATCTCCCTTTCAAATATCCCTACTCCCTCTACAAACGTCTTCATGCCATTCTACCCCATCATTACCTTGTCCAGTTTTCTATGGGGAGACTTTCCATCTTTCTTTACGCATCCACCATTGTGCATTCCTATTCATTATTCAACATCCAAAAGGCATTAATAGAAAGCAAAGCAAACGAAACACACTCTTAAGTGACGTCACAGATCCCAGTAAATATAAAATGTAAATTGCCAACTATGATCTATTCTTTTAAGGGGAGATATTTAGTTTGTTCCCTAGACCTCCATCAAGCTTAAAATTACACCCCCTTGAGTCCCTTTCAAGATAAATGTGTAAATTTTCGGTAGAAAAATGTCCTGGCCGAAGGCCGGTTCCTCTTAAATTACAGGCTCGCTATCGCTCGCCAGGATAAAATCGACACCTGAATTGCACGAAAGGTCTTAATATGGGGTGAAAGTTCTTAAAATCGCTAAACTAATGGGGCAAACGTTTTATAATATCAAAAGCAATGGGGCTAAACATGAGGGAGAAAGAGGTCAAGAAAAAAATCCCTCAAGTGGAGATCTCCCCTTAAACCAGATGATAATTTTGTGAATGTTTCAATCTTGATTAATGATCTGCGTGACAAGAATTAAGCAAGGCACTACGCTACTAAGGATATACACACAATATATAAGGGATGAATAGCTGTATTTCTGTTTTGTCTGTAAATATCAACAAAACTTAAATTTTCAATAGCGTGTTTAGACAGTGTTTCCTAGTACCGTGCTCTACCTTTATGTTCATACTCTGTTCACTGGTGTTCATTACATTCTATGGAGTGAGGATAATTAAGATGAAGATGTGAAAATATGATTGTTTAGCTAAAGTAAACTGTAAACAGTCAATAGTTTTGTAAAATATGATTGTTTAGCTAGAGTAAACTGTAAACAGTCAATAGTTTTGTAAAATCGTTAATGATAATGTGTTAAATCTGAAGTGACAATTGTTTCAACACTGCCATGACGTGACTTTATTGATGCTAAATTATTTTAGTCAGAGTATGAAGTCAAGTCGTGAAAATATAAATGGCTGCACCCATTCAAATCTTTGAACCTTTAAAGCCATGTTCTGAGGCATCTGGGCTATAGTAAAGCATTGTATTATCTCATTTGCGTTCGATGCTCATTTAAATGGGTGCTTAGCCGTTAATGGTAGTGACTG
>CM064543.1:73655-91155 GCA_032716605.1 Paralithodes platypus
ACATTCTCCAAGTAGGATTTCCCTTCTTAATATATAGATAGATAGATTAAGAATACTTGATCACGCCGTGGTGTACTGAATTAAAAGCTTGAACACTTATTCTGAATGTCGGAGGTTCGATCCTGGCTGGAAGTATTTGGAAAAAAAAAAAACATTATATATATACCGGTATATATATATATATATATATATATATATATATATATATATATATATATATATATATATATATATATTCTCTTTTAAACAGACGAGGTTAAAAGCAATAGCGGTTTCAGCATTCAGGATTTTATTGTTACAGCTTTCAATAGTTCTAACAATTTTCCTCTGGGGTTCAGAGATGAGATACAAAAGGTTAGCAAAATTTTCCTCTGGGGTTCAGAGATGAGGTACAAAAGGTTAGCAAAATTCATGGTGGATCCAACGTTTCACAAGTAAACATCTTGCATCTTCAGGGAATGGAGAGGTAATTGTTTACTTGTGAAACGTTGGATCCACCATGAATTTTGCTAATCTTTTGTACCTCATCTCTGAACCCCAGAGGAAAATTGTTAGAAATATTGAAAGCTGTAACAATAAAATCCTGAATGCTGAAACCGCTATTGCTTTTAACCTCGTCTGTTAAAAGAGAATCTATTACCTGGCTATACTAACATATATATATATATATATATATATAAAATATACCGAGGGTTGTACCCTAGCGCTATCATACACCAACACAGGTCACATCTGTTTACACAAACACAAACACACGTGGGCAAACACACACGGCACACGACAAGATCCCTCGCACTCACTCACTCTCACTCTGTATCTGTCTCTCGTGGATGATGTACAGTACAGCAAAGGATGGCAGGAATTCAAGAGTATGATTACTCTAAATTATTTATTAAGGGGAGACTGACCGTTTTTTGGTCTATTAATTAATTTATTCATATAGTTTTTTTTTTGTTTCCTCCCTAGACCTCCATCAAGCTTAGAAAACACCCCCTTCAAGATAAATTTGTAAATTTTTCGGTAGAAAAATGTCCCGGCCGAAGGCCGATTCCTCTTAAAATTGCAGGCTCGCTCTCGCTCGCCAGGAAATAATCGACACCTAAATGGCACGAAAGGTCTTAAAATTGACAACGAAATGGGGTGAAAGGTTTTAAATCGCCAAAGTAATGGGCAGAACGTCTTATAATCTCAAAACTAGTGGGGTTAAACAAGTGTTTGCAATGTGATGTGATTATTCACAATATTATGAACAGTGCATAATTAAGATGTTATCACCGGACATACTGAACAAGAAATTCCTATTCTCTGTTCATGAGAACATATTATATATTACTCTCTCTCTCTCTCTCTCTCTTCGCTCTCTCTCTCTCTCTCTCTCTCTCTCTCTCTCTCTCTCTCTCTCTCTCTCTCTCTCTCTCTCTCTCTCTCTTTCTTTCTCTCTCTCTCTCTCTTCTCTCCTCTCTCTTCTTTTCTCTGTCTCTCTCTCTATATATATATATATAGGAGTACAAGGAAATCAAGCAACAACAGGTCTAGTGACCCTTCTAGGCTGCTTGTCCTCCAAAACACTGAGGATCAAGTGTCCAAACAGTGGTTTAGAGGGGGTAAGGGAACATTGGAAAGGGAACTACTGCCCTGGAACTAATGTCCGTGGCAGGATTAGGAAGTTAGTAGGGGACAGATGGGTTAGTAACTGAGGGGGGGATAAAATAAAGTTATTCATTTACAAACGCAGTCAGTCGCGGGTTTGATGCGAGATATTTGTCTAAGCGGAGTTTAAATGAATCAACGGTGCAGCAGTCTATATACAGAGAGTGTGTGTGACATCCTGTAGCTGTGTATGATAGGAAGGGACAAACTATAAGTAAGAGCAAGTTGTTGACCGTACAGAGACCCTTATAATCACTGCCATCACCCACACAATCTTTTATCATACTTTTTTACTCACCAAAGTTTCTCTTTGTACTTGTTTTCTCTTGATTAGTCTCTGACTGCTTCTTTTATTATCTATCTATCTATCTATCTATATGCTCAGGCCCAATCCCTACTTTTCCTGTTTGTATTGTTATTTTCTATTATTATTTCTATTATTATTTGCTTTTATTATACCCTTATTTATATTTGTATATTCATAAATTTCGCTCACAATATTATGTATTGTATCGATTCAGTCGAGATACTGCATACAAACTATAAGACCTCCATCTACGTATTGTGAAAAACCTGTCATCCTCCGGTAAATTGATAGATAGATCTGCTTATTAAGTAGACTAAACAAATAGATTTCGAGAGATATAGTAACAAATACAGATATAAACACACATATAGTAGATAGATAAACAGATATATAGTGTTTATGCAAGAGACAGCAAGGATCCCAACAACAGAGCGACATAACACCTTTGTTTTCAACATTGTTATACCTATTCAACCTACCTGAATTTATACCTATTCAACCTACCTGAATAAGTGTTTACCAGATCCCTTTTTACCGTCTCTAATTATAGCACATCTGCTTTCACCTTACCCTACACCCAATTCTTAACCCCTTGAGGATCATGACACATTTTGACAGTTCATTCTGACTATTCTTAGACGATTGTATACAGATTAGGTAGATGTGGGAATTATGAGGGTGAAGACTATCTCAATCAAGCCTCTGACTTCCACATACCCTTCCTAATCTAAAATAAAATCGTCTAATTATAGCCAGAATAACCTGCCAAAACGCGTCATGATACTCATGGGGTTAACTTTCCTTATTCGCATCACGCCTTTTGCCTCCACTGTCCACAATATTATACCAGTGTTTTGCATCTCCTATATTTATGTCATTTTCAATCTCTTTTCTTCTCTCCTGTTGATCATTTCTTCACCATTATCTCACATCTTGTTCTATATTTTCCCTATTCTACGTTATACCTCCACCCTTTCCTGTGAGTGTATCTATCTCCTTTGTTGCATTATCTTCATGCCCTTTTCACCCACTCGTCTCTGATCATTTCTCCACCATTATCTCACATCTTGTTCCATATTTTCCCTATTCTACGTTATACCTCCACCCTTTTATATGGGTGTATCTATCTCCTTTGTTGCATTATCTCACACTTGTCTCCTTCCCTAACTTACTTGACTTTCCTAATTCTTCTTCGTGCCATCTACCTTCACCATATCTCACTTATTTAAGTATTTAAGTATTTGTATATACCTTTCACTCAACTTCTCTCCTGCCATTTCTGTCTATACCCTTATCCTAAACACTTATCCTTAATTTCCTTATATTTCTTTGTGCTTTCTACCTCAACCATATTATGAGTGTATTTTATCTCCTTTATTTAATTATGTATGTGTTTTCCACTCATTTATCCCCATATGTTTGTTTCTATACCCTTATCCTTACTTTCCTTATTCTTCAGTATACATTCTACCTCCACCATTTTATTAGTGTTTTATACCTCCTTTGTGTAATTATCTCCATGTCTGTTCACCCTCTTCTCTCCAACTTACATTCATTATTCTTACTTATGGGTGTAGGTCTACCTCCACCCTATTTTAATGTATTCTACCTCCTTTAATTATCTCCATATACTGTTCACCCTATTCACTTCTTCTGACATTCCTTTCCATACCCTTTTATGACTATCTTGTGTTTTAATGTCTTCAGCCTTCACCTTCTTTTGTTTTATTAATTATCCCCTGTGTGTTTTTCGCTCTGTCTCCTATTAAAACACTTCCTTTTTCACATATTATACTCTAAACTTTCCCAATGCTTTCATCTTAGGTTATTTTCTTCAGTTCTACCACCAGAATTTATTGTAAATTATCTGTTCATTTCCTCGTCCTATTCTTTCCTACTAACATTTATTTTGTATTCACAATATTTTATATATACAGTACTGTATTTTATTCTTTCAAACATTTTATAATATTCTACTAAATTCTACCTACCTCATTGCAATATATTCACGTCAATCAGCACCCACTCTCAAGAGGCTCAGCCAGTTTTGTCCTATTGTATATCCAGTTGTTAAGGTTTGGAAAACTATATTTATTAATTACAAACACACACGAGTCTTGATATTCTACTGTACTTCCTATTTTAACTTCCTACCCTCCTTCTTACACTGTGCAGTATTCCGTTGTGTGTCCAACATTATATTGTATGTCAAGTTCTGTTTTGGCCTCTTCTCTCCTATAGTGTGTTTCATCATCATTATTATTATTCGTATTTGATTACTAATATTTACCTGAAGATTTTGCACTTACTATCTCAGAGCTAAACTAATCTCCTTTAAAGATGATTGGCTGATAGTAATGAGTAGTATATACCTTATGTTTGTTTTTGTAACTGAAAGATACTACTCGGAGAGAAAACAATCAGTCAAGCAGCTCGAAGTAACTACATACAAACTCGACAAATGGCCTACAGTACATACATGTATCCTTCTTCTCATTCATTTCCTTTAGTTCACTCATTTTAACCTAAATATATGTTTATTAAAGAAACATTACACGATCACAGTTTCAGCTGTAATTCGTGGCCAAAAATAAAAAAAAAAAAAAAATAAAAAAAAATATATATACACTATACTGTATATATATTAAATATATATAATCTAATTAAAACAATCGACATCACAGATTAACAGTAAAACTCATACGTTAGTAATTTTTAGATACAATGAGACTCTTGTGCATTCTATAATGTAGACAGCATTAGACGATATCATTAAACCCCCCCAAAAGACTGTTTTCGAAATCTGAGACTAATGTATGTTCACGTAATCCAACAATTAGACAACGAACATATTAAACAACAATATCGTTAGTATAATATGCACTCACTAAACTATCTAGGCAATATATGAGTTTGTTAAACTCGGGTGACTCAGTGGGTTAGTTCCATACACCAGTAATATCGCCCAGAAAGAAAAATTTTTTGGCTGATGAAGATTAATTCAAATATTTGTTTTTCCGAAATAGAAAACTAATACAAATAGGCAATGGACTGATAGTAGAGCGTCTCCTATATAAGCTAATGTCCGTGATTGTATTACGTCTATTTCCAACCATATTTCACTAGAAATAGGGTTTCATAACCAACATTTCTAATATATCTTCCTCAGACGACAACAAACACCCAAAATTATTGTAAAATATATTTATGATGTTAGTGTGATCAACCAAATACGGGTAATTAACTGGTGTCCTATATGGGTGAGTCTATAAAAGAAAAGGTAGGTGTGTGTGTGTGTGTGTGTGTGTGTGTGTGTGTGTGTGTGTGTGTGTGTGTGTGTGTGTGTGTGTGTGTGTGTGTGTGTGTATGAGAGAGATAGAGAGAGACCTTTAACATTCTAACCTTAAACCTAAAACGAAAATATACTGTATAAGGGGGTGAGGTCTGAAATAGATTGGAGTATGTAGTGAAGGAGACACAGAAGTAGGCGTCGGAGTACATCATTAGTGAGAGAGAGAGAGAGAGAGAGAGAGAGAGAGAGAGAGAGAGAGAGAGAGAGAGAGAGAGAGAGTACAAAGGAGTACAAAGGAAATCAAGCAACAACAGATCTAGTGACCCTTCTAGGTTGCTTGTCCTCCAAAACACTGAGGATCAAGTGACCAAACAGTGGTTTAGAGTGGGTAAGGGAACATTGGAAAGGGAACTACTGCCCTGCCACTAACGTGGCAGGACTAGGAAGTTAGTAGGGGACATATGGGTTAGTAACTTAGGGGAGGATAAAGTTATTCATTTACAAACGCAGTCAGTCGCGGGTTTGATGCGAGATATTTGTCTAGGCGGAATTTAAATGAATCAACAGTGCTGCAGTCTATAACGTCCTGGGGAAGCCCATTCCACAAGTTGACAACTCGATTGAAGAAGAAATTCTTAGATTCGTGCGAGTTAACAAGATTTACCAATAATTTTTGCAACCGTTACCCCCGCGTGTAATTAGATTGGTCGATAGTGAAGTACTTACTACAGTTCATATTGTCGATGCCTTTGACGATTTTGAACACTTGAATTAAGTCGCCTCTTAATCTGCGCTGGGTTAAAGGAAATAGATTTAATTCTCTAAGACGCTCTTTCGTATGGTTTGTTCTTTAGGCTAGGTATCATTTTGGTAACTCTACGTTGAACTCGTTCTAGCTTGTCTATATTTTTGGTAGTAAGGGCACCAGGATTGAACGCAATATTCCAGAAGAGGGCGGACTAAGGAATTGTAAAGGGTTAGGATAACTTCTTTGGATTTATGCTCAAATGACCTGCCTATAAAGCCAATTATTTTTGTTTGCTTTCTTAACAACTTCTGAACATTGTTGACTCGGTTTTAGGTTACTCGATATTGTTACTCCCAGATCAGTTTCTCTGTTTACATTCTTAAGCTGAGTGCCATTCATCGAATAGTTTGCTTTCTCATTTAGGTATCCGACATGTAGTACTTTACATTTATCCGCATTGAAACTCATTTGCCAAATTTGGGCCCAACATGACAATTTATCTAGATTGTGTTGCATATCGTCAACTTGTTCTTTTGAGAGTACGCTATTTGCAATTTTTGTATCGTCAAGCAAATTTTGAGATTGTGCAGGTGAGACCCTCATCTATGTCGTTGATGTAAATTAGAAAGAGAATTGGTCCTAGTACCGATCCCCGGGGGACCCCCCCTACTAACATGGGCCCATTTAGATGCCTTTACCGTTTATGACTACCCTTTGCTTTCTGTTGCTGAGCCAATTTTCTATCCATTTCAACACACCGTCTTGTATTCCATGCGCTTTTAGTTTTAGCAGTAAACGTTTGTGGGGAACTTTGTCAAAGGCCTTTTGAAAATCAAGGTATATAATATCTACAGCTTTACTCTCATCGTAGAGGTGAGGATATCGTGGAAGAAGTCTAGGTTTGTTTAACAGGAACGTTTTTTACGAAAGCCGTGTTGAGTATCTTTAAGTATGTTATTTTCCTCCAAGTGATTTACGAGTCTGTCTCGTATGGACCGTTTCTAGCATTTTACATACAACTGAGGTTAAGCTAATTGGACGATAGTTACTGGGTAAGGATTTGCTGCCTTTTTTGAATATCGGTGTTACGTTGGCTAGCTTCCACTGATCAGGCATAGTTCCAGACTGCAAGGATTTATTGAATAGTAATGTCAGTGGTTTGGAGAGCTCATTCTTAGCTTCCTTTAGAACTCTAGGCGAGATGGTATCAGGTCCTGGCGTTTTATTTACCTTGAGTTTATCTAAACAATTCAATACTTCTCTCTCTGTAACGGTGATATTGCTTAGAACATCTGAATTATCAATCTGAATCGGCGATGGTGTAGGGATATCACTGAGGTCTTCTGTTGTAAAAACTGATGCAAAGAAGGTATTGAGGGCATTACTCATTTGTACTTCGTCTTTGGTGTATTCTCCTTTTTCATCGACTAACGGTCCAACAGTTGAAGTAACTACTTTTTTCTTTCTGATATAACTATAGAATTCTTTCGGGTTTGTTTTTACTTTGATTCGCAATATGTAACTCTAAGGTCTTTTTACTTTGCTTAATTAACTTTTTGGCTTTGCGTCGTAGCTCTACAAATTTCACCCGTTCTTCGTCATTTTGTGAGGATTTTAATCTATCATTAGCAAATTTTTTAGCAAGCAGGCAGTTTGAAATATCTTTATTTCCACCATTTGGGGCTTATTATTATGGCCTGGACGCCGTATTTTCGATGGTATGCAGTCTTGCACTGCTTTTAGGTAAGTGGTTTCGAATAACTTCCAAGATGTATTTATGTCGTTATTGTTAATTAAAAAGCTCCAGTCAGTTTCTTTAAACATAGCTCTAAGTTTATGGAAGTTTGCTTTCTTGAAATTAGGGACTTTTTTCGATGCTACTATTTGGTTCGTTACTAGTAAACTTTAAAGTGAAAGTTATCGTACGATGGTCGCTGTTACTGAATTCATCACCAACATTCAAATTCTCTATCAATTCTTCTTTTGTTGCAAGTACAATGTCAAGAACGTTATTACCACGGGTCGGCATTCGAACAAATTGATAAAGCGAACTCTCTTGCAAGTTCGTATACAAGTCATGTCCGGAGTGTGAAGTAAGAGTATCGCCCCACTTGGTCACAGGTAAATTAAAGTCGCCAAAAATTACGGTATCTTGTGAGTTACTTACATCTGCAATTTGTTCGTAAATTTCTCGGTCAGTTTGCACTGATTGAGCTGGAGGTCTGTATATTAACGCAAGTATTATTTTTGTACCTTTATTATTCTTTATTAGCACAAAAGATGTGTCGACGTTCACAATTTGAGGTTTTGACACGAGGGTCGGGTTAAGACTTTCTTTGATATAAAATAAAACGCCACCTCCATTTTTATTTATTCGGCTGTTCTCAAACATTACATAACCGGGAAGTGAATACTCTGCTAAAAAGTCTCTATCTTGTGTATTGAGCCAAGATTCTGTTATGCCAATCACATCATAATTTTCTGTAAACACTAGTTCCTCTAAATCTGAAAATTTATTGCGTATGCTACGAGCGTTTGCATAGAAAACATTCAAAGTTTTGGATTTGGGATTCAAGGAACGGTCTTTATTCAAATGATTGGTTCTGGTCGGATCTACATTTACATTCATGGCTGTCCTCGGTCCTCGGTCGTTATCCCTGACGGTTTTGAATTTGGGTCGTGTTGGTGGAGCTTTATCCAAATTCGCGGTTCTTGACGGATTAGTATTTAATTCCTTTGTAGATTGCCGTCCTCGCTGTCTTCGGTCCTCCTTCCTGGTTGTCCTGTGCTGAGTCGATTTCTTCTCCGAAAATCCTTCACCGCATCGTTGAGAAGACGAGAGAGAGAGAGAGAGAGAGAGAGAGAGAGAGAGAGAGAGAGAGAGAGAGAGAGAGAGAGAGAGCGAGAGCGAGCGAGAGCGAGTCGTTTGTGGCACCAGTAATTAAAACTCACACAATATTGCTTCCATAAACAATGCATAAATTAGCATACGTTAGCTATCCAACCGAGTAGAAGCGCATTGAAGATTAAGGGGGGTCACCGGCTTTTTTTTTTATCTTTCTCTCCTTTTCTCTCTTTCCCTGGCTTGTATCCATGCGGCCCCATTCAGTCAACTGTTTTAAGACGTTTATCCCCATCCAGGTGTCGATTTCTTCCTGGCGAGCGATAGCGAGCCAGCATTGTATGGAGAAATCCGGCTTCGCCGGAGACATTTTTCTATCAAAAAATTTACAAATTTAGCTTGCTGTCAAAACAAAAATACATATATTCTGGCTCGCTACCGCTCGCCAGGAAAATATTGACACCTGGATGGGGTTAAACGACTTAAAACAGTAGGCTGAATGGGGCCGAATAGATAGAAATCAAAGAGAGAGGGAGAGGAAGAGAAAAAAAAGCGAGGTGGGCCCCCTTAACCCTTTCAGCACGATGATGCCCTTTTCATCATATGCAGGCTTACATTAACACTGTCTGGTGCGACGTCTTGGCGGTTATTATGATATTTTGTTTAATAATTATTGAAGGTTATGATTATACTTGCCATTTTTAGCAATATATTTCTAGTTTGCCCCTAGACTAAGACAAAACGCCTCTCTACACCCCCTTATTAAAAAAAAAAAAAAAAAAAAAAAAAAAATCCTTGAAGCTAAATATGTAAATGTTTCTGTAGAAGACGTCCCGACTAAAGGCCGATGTCTCTTACATTTCAGGCTCGTTATCGCTAGCTCAGAAGAAAAGAAAATCAACACTTGAAAATGGTGAAGCGTCTTATAACCGCCAAAATAATGAGGTAAGTCTTAAAATACCCAAACTAATGAAATGAAAGAACGAGGGTCCAAAAAGGCCCGTCTCCAACCAGATAGGGTTAAGCGACTATATTTTACTCTTAAGACAATCGACTGCGAGAGGTCCATCCTAAACCGAGTATAATCCCCTTCAGTAAGGTGACGCCATTCTCTTGTACTTAGCCAACATTAGCCTATTTCATTTAACCCTATCTGGTGCTAGGTGGGTCTTTTTGGAGCTTCCTTATTTCACTCCATTAGTTTGCAGATTTTCAGACACTTCACCTCATTAAATAAGCGATTACAAAATGCAGGTGCCAATTTCTTCTGGGCGAGCAAAAGCGAGCCTGCAATCCAGGAGAAATTGGCCTTCGGCCAGGACATGTATAAGTTAGCTATAAAAGGGATTATATATATTGTTATTTTCATATATATATTTATATTTATATATCGATTGATTGATTTATATATTTATCATTATTATTTTTTTAAAAGAGGTTCTTCGGGTGACTGGGGGTGGGGGGTTAGTTTAAAATAGCTTGAACATGAAAACCCACTCAAAACCCACAATAATACTTCAAGTAAATATCATAACCACCTCCAAGACGTCGCATTAGATAATGTTAACCTAGGGAAGATCTCTTACTGCGACAGGTCCTTCATAAACTGAACATAATCGTCTAATGGTAGCCAAAGGTAAATTAATAAAGGTGTTGTACTGAAAGCGTTAACTGATAAGAGGATTAAATTAACCTAAGCTGAAATATAATTTAATAACCTGAAAAACGGGTTGCCAAATCAATGAACACACGTTATTTATGGTTGTGCTATCCATGTCCATGTACAGCTGGTGTGAAATCGTGAATAATTTAGGTACATGATAACCAAAAGAATAACTAAAATAAATTACTGATAAGTGCAGAGTGAGATATCAGACTAGAACTTGCTGAATCATCGACTTGAGATTATTTAGGGAGGATGAATAGCCAAGTTTGCCATGCCTTAATTAATGAGTTACTTGGGGTTACAAGGAATAGATAGCATCTCAAAGAGTATTCCGCTCTATGCCAGGGAGATCATACAAATAGTGATAAAGTGTTATTCCATAGAGCACCAAACTCATTACAAAGTTCTCAAAATACTAGCTTAAGTCTCTTCGCAAAGTTTTCAACAAAATACCTATTTACAATATGACAGTGAGCTTTGTTCCAGGTAGAACAAGGTCATATTTACGAGAACAAAAAATACACAACAAACAATCCTACATACATCAATAATAACTCTTCTGACCTACAGTATTTTCCTGCCATAGTTGTGTGTACAAAGAAAGTGCAAAGGAAAACAAACAACAGATATGTTGATCCTTACGAGGCTGCTTGTAACTAAACTACCTAGCATATGTGAAAACAGGAAACGATAGCACAGCAAAGAGTAACGCTATTGGTATAAAATCACAGTTAATCGGGGGTTAAGAGCACGATATTCTGCTAGTCGAGTTTTGAAGGTTTAAACAGTACTAACATGTTTGCCATATGACCAGGCCGGGCCTCAAACATGGGCCTGTAGAGTACCAAACCAATACCAAACCGAATAGACCACAGAGAAGCTAAAAGTGAAAGTTAAAATTAAATTTGAAACAGCCGTCCGGCTGGCTCAGTTGATAGCGTGCCTGATTCCCATCTTGAAGGTATCGCGTTCAATCCCCGCTCAGATTGAAAAGTTTTTCTGGGATACAGCCGGCGGTTACCATCTCCCCATGAGCAAGGGGGATGGGTAATGGTCTCTGGTAGACTGGAAAAGGCCAGGCGCTTGTGAGTCCTCGAAGGAGGAGATACGGGCGCTATATAAGTAACCAGAAAATTATTATTATTAAGTTCCATCCACTACCACCTGCTCCGACTCGTGGTCACACAGCCTAATGGCACTCACACACTCAAACACTAGTAACTAAGTACTAGAGAAGGGTATTTGTAACCTGGGGCACTTTCCATGGATGACCTCTCTTAGTATACAAATAGAGCCTCACTGAAATTTTTTTTTTTTTTTTTTTTTTTTTTTTTTGTCATATAACCAGACAAGGTCTCGAACCCAGGCCTGAAATATAGAAAACCAACGCCTAACCGACTAGACCACCGAGGAGCTAAAAGTAATAGTTCCATTTGGAACATGTTCCATCCTACACTCAATTACATTACCTGGTCGTCCATCCCATAAGTTTACCGCTCGATTGAGAAAGAAATATTTGCCTCATCAGTGAAAAGGTTTTCCAATGATCTTACAATCATTTCCTCTAGTATAATTTGAATGATCGGTTGTGATGTACCGGTATTTGTTGAAATCCAATCAATACCTTTAATAATGGTAACCACTTCAAAATAGGTTGCCTCTTAGCCTGCGCTTTGTTAAACTAACATATTTATCTCTTAGACGTTCTTCACATGATTTATTTATTAGTCTAGGAAATATTTGTGTTACTCTTCGCTGTATTCTCTACAGTTTATCTGTCCTTTTGATAATATGGACACAATTGTACATAGTATTGCAGATGGAAGCAAACCGAAGAATTGTATATAGTGTGAATAATATTTTCAGAATTGTATTCAAACGATCTTCCAATGAAGCAAATAATTGCGTTTGTTCTCTTAACTACTTCGGTACATTGTTGGCTGGGGTTTGAATTTCTTGATATTGTTACTCCTAAGCCAGTTTCTTAATCATTGCTTTAAGGAAAGAAATACATATGCATAAACAAATAAAAACAGAAAAAAAGGAAAATGGAACGAATAAATAAGTAAGAAATAAATATGGAAAGAGTAACAGGAGAAGGAAGGCAAACAAAAAAGTAGTGAGGAAGCAAAATACGCAAGGACACAAGAACTCAAGGTAGAAAGGAATATAGCATAAAGACAAGACAAACAAACACACAACGGAAAGGAGGGAATCCAGTGTAAACAAAATATGAAGAAGATGGAATGAACATTTATAATAAAGACACGATATAAGGATGAACTGTAAAGGGATGTGACAAGAAAAGAAGAAATTTGAAGGGAGAGAGAGAGAGAGAGAGAGAGAGAGAGAGAGAGAGGGAGAGGGAGATGGAGAGAGAGAGAGAGAGAGAGAGAGAGAGAGAGAGAGAGAGAGAGAGAGAGAGAGAACTAAGAGATGGGCGAAGCGATATGAGAGTCGAGTTGACAGATAGGTTATGAGCCTCTCTCTCTCTCTCTCTCTCTCTCTCTAAATTATTCTTTTAAATGCATTTTCTTGCTACATCTCTTTACAGTTGATCCCTTTATCTTGTTTTTATTCTAATTTTTCTTTCCATCTTCCCTTTACTTTGTTTTCTCTCTCCAGGTGATAATTATAATGCCAGTATATAAACGAAAGTCATAATGTTGTGGGTGTAGATGGAAACCGTAGCGAAGCCTTTTTCGAAACAATAATGTCAAGCTCATTATTCCTGTTTTATGGTATAACACATTCAACTTAGGAAGAACCTCTCATTCTCACAGGGCTTAAAACAGCATTTAAATGTGACCTTTCAAATCTATATCTGAAATTTTCAGAAAAAAGATAGCATTTTCTGTAAAACATCATTGAATAACAGTATTTATAATTTAATAAAACTATATAGAAGTGCATTCGGATATTAATACATATAATAATGAATATAATCAACGTGTTTGTTCTCTGTAACTACAAAAGATGCAAGTGCGCTAAAGTGCCCGAAAATTTACATGTGCTAGTATTAATGTGCCGCTAAATACTAAAGTGGTAACAATTTCAATGTGCTTTTTATCAAGCATATAAAGCTGCCATCAATGAGTGCTTTCAAGGAGTCGCCAAGAATATTGCTCTCATTAGGTCACCATAAACAGTGCTTTCAAGGTTTGGCCAACATTAGTGCTTTTATTGTGTCGCCATAAATAGTGTTTTCAACGTGTCGCCAGATATAATGCTTTCAAGGGGTTGCCAACAATAGTGCTTTCAAGGTGTCGCAAAAATAAGAGGCCGGAATTCTACAATAAATACTAGAGTCTTAGTAAGTAGCCTATAAGGTGTTCATATATTTACAGGTATAGTGCTCTCTCTCTCTCTCTCTCTCTCTCTCTCTCTCTCTCTCTCTCTCTCTCTCTCTCTCACTCACTCTGTGCGTGTGTTATATACGTGTACAACAAACTGACCGTATTAAGGTGGTCCTCTGAAGATTGTAGACAGTCCAGATCGCACCTAGACCGCCGTATCAGTGACTCGAACTGTTAACACCAGAATACACATAATTAACACTACTGACAAGCGTAACACTTAAAAACAAGTACCCGTAAAACGTATATTAGAATAACATTACGGTTTATTAGTATACTAGACACATTCATTACGATACCGAGAACGTAAATATTTAGTAACAGTTAACGTGTAAGGGGGAAGAGTTTATTTATTGGTTAATATATATATATATATATATATATATATATATATATATACTGTATATATATATTATTCCTTTAGTATCCTCCCTAGACCTTCATCAAGCTTTAAAAAAAACATCTCCATGATCCCCCCTAGATAAATTTTTACATTTTTCTAGAAAAATGTACCGCCTCCTAAATTACAGGCTCGCTATCGCTCTCCAGGAAAATAAGGACACCTAAATGGCACGAAAGGTCTAAATATTGACAAAGAAATGGGGTGAAAGGTCTTAAAATCGCCAAACTAATGGGCCGAAAATCTATACATCTGAAAACTAGTATGGGGCATGAGAAAGAAGAGGGAGGAGGGCGGCAGAAATAACAACCATCCCCCCTTAATATATTGTGTGCTGGTTTCCCGGGCGTTTCCGCACCCTCCTCAGCTCCCTGCCTTGGAGTGGCTTCGGTCACCCTCACCCGGGCTTTGTTAGAGGTAAGCAGGGAGGGTTTTGTGGGGGCACTCGTTTATGGCCTTGGCCTTGCTCGAGACCTTGGGGCTGTTCGGCCAGACAGCCTGGGGAACAACAACAACAACCATTCCCCCTTAATATATTGTGTAGACTGATAAATTGCTCTATTATGTTGGTGATATATAATGCAGCCAGTCCTGTGGTCGTCAATATTAAGGGATGTTTCCAACAGTGTAGGCCGAATTGTCAACAGTTCAATTTGTATTTGTCACATACGGTAGCTCTCCGTCTCTTAAGCCAGAGTCACACGAGCCCTTTTTCGAGCAATTTTTACGGGCAATTATGGTCTGGAAGCTTAACAAATTAAACTTTATCAGAATTCCGCCGCCTAACATAATCTACCTTCAGTCTAGTTACCGATACCAGTGCAAAAAAGTCCCGAAATATAACGAGAAAAAACGTGCTCATGGAAAATTGACGGAAAAAGCGCTCGTGTGACAGCAGCTTTAGTATAATTAGTTGTATAACCTTCCCACAAAACCTCCTCCCCTGTAGTAAAGTCGTGAATGATAATAATGGCAGCTGGCAGAGGAGTGAGGAGTTTATGAATACAAGAAATAATACATTTTTGCATTTCCAAGCATTGCAGAACGCGCATCCATCAATACAGAACGGTGTGGAGAAGTACGACCTATTAATATGAACATACTATATTTATTATAAACAAATATTTAGGCCTAACGATCCCCCTTTAAGGGGAGGTTTTTAGTTTGGTCCCTAGATATCCATCAAGCTTAAGATTACACCTCCTTGAGCCCCTTTCAAGATAAATTTGTACATTTCTCGGTAGAAAAATGTCCCGGCTGAAAGCCGGTTTCTCTTAAATTACAGGCTCGCTATCGCTCGTCAGGATAAAATCGACACCTAAATGGCACGAAAGGTCTTAAAATTGACAGAAATGGGTCGAAAGTTCTAAAAATCGTCAAAATAATGGGGCGAACGTCTTAAAATTAGAAAAACAATAAGGCTAAACATGAGGGAGAAAGGAGTCAAGAAAAAAAATCCCTGAAGTGGAAATCTGCCATTAATTCTCTCTCTCAATCATACACCTCTAAATAGTAGCATAAAGCGCGAAAACTATAGTCTATTTGGGGTTTTTTCCCAGCTGAGGGTAAATTGCCATGTTAGTATCTTGGTTACTCAGCTATAAGGTATATTTTGTAGCGAAATATGCTGTTAATTATGAAAACTTGGCATTAATGCGACACCCAGCCATAGTAGTTTCATATATTTCCATTAAGTATCGAGAAATCAGCTACTAAGAGATTCAACTTATGATCATCTGGAAAACAATAGAGTGTAGAACAAACTATATATAAAGAAACAAATGAAGGTTAGACCAATTAATACATCGCTCGATTTAGCCAAAACTCGTCATTATAATTATAAGTAATAAACATCACACTGACAAAAAGAAAGCTATATCCAGAACAAGGGTATACTGTATATCCTCACATATCGATCAAAATTATGCCAAATGATTATTACAGGTTAAATGATACAGGTGTGGCGGAGTGGTCTTGCCACTGGACTGGTAATCCAATGGACCCGGGTTCGAATCCCAATATGTCAATGGGAAGATATTATTGGGATAGAATTTGTGCTGTACCTAGTAGTATCAGTGCATTACCACAGCACACCGAAATGCCAAAACAAAATACCCTCATTGTTCCCTGATTAAATAGCATTGTATGAATATTCCCATATTCAAAAATATGCTACAGGGGGGCAATGCCTAGTGAGTTAATTGCTCACTAGGTGGCACGTTCTGAGAGTGATGGTCCGAGTGTGGGGGTTGAGACTGTGAAGCGCAGAGACGAGGCGGTTTCAGAGATGGAGTTGCTTCGAGCCGTGAAGCTTCGCATGTCTCACTCCCTAGACTGGAACAAGACCTCACGGGCCTCACAGTGTTCAGCGGTAGAGTGTAAAGGCTATCAGCCTATGCCCGAGAGGGAGTAGTTGGAATATAAAAAAAAAAAAAAAAAAAACAAAAAAAAACTAAACAGAAAACGCTGCTCATAATTAGAATCCGACTTTTTTATCAAAAACAAAACAAATCACATCTCTCTCTCTCTCTAACTCTCTCTCTCTCTCTCTCTCTCTCTCTCTCTCTCTCTCTGTAGTAATTCACTACCAACGACCATTTTTGATGCCCCGCTCTCCCATCCATCACCATTGCCTCTGATTTAGTAAGTTCCCCCTCCCTTCCACTTACATCCATTTTCTTTTTAAAACCATTTCCCTGCATATTACCGTTTGTCGGAAAGCTCACTCTCCCCGACTATTACCCTACGTTACGTAAGGTACAGTACGTACATACAGTATGCTATGTATTTGTATATTTCCTTCTGATATACATATACAGTATATATATGTGTGTGTGTGTGTGTGTGTGTGTGTGTGTGTGTGTGTGTGTGTGTTACTCAGTTACTTGTTCGTCAAGGGGAATCTACGCAATGCGAGCTAAGCTCATTATTATCGCGCCTCCTTAACTGGGAATGTATTGCGTGAAATGCATGTTAAGTGTTTTTATGTACTGTTGGAATGGCTGTGGATGTGTGTGTAGTCTGTATTTAGCCAATTGGCGACATTGGAAACGAAGGCTTAGGGTGGATCTGTATGGTACCATTCTCACTATAGACGGTACCGTCTCGCCCGAAGGCTTAGGCAGCCATCAGCTTAGGTGAACCATATGATACCCATCTCGCCTTGTACCATTTTTGCCAACCCCAGATGGGACGTCACAACGTCGTCCACTTATTCCAGGTACCTATTTACAGCTAGG
>CM064543.1:93655-103655 GCA_032716605.1 Paralithodes platypus
AATAAAAAAGTAAATAAGTAAATATATAAGTAAATATATAAGTAAATAAATAAATAAAAAAGTAAATAAACAAAATAAGTTAATAAATAAATAAATAAGTCTCCCCTTAAAATGTGAGTTTTACACAACTCTAGGGATAAGACACTCCTGCAATCAATTACCTTTTCTGTACACTCGCACTCAAAACTCGTGTCCCAACATAACCCTTAACATTCTCTCTTTATCTATGCAGTAATTTAAAACAAAACTATGCAAATCTTAATAATAAAAAGTCAACAAAGCTATGCAAATCAATATATAAAAAACAGTCGACAAAGCTATTCAAATCAACCAATAGATGAATGAAAAAATAAAGTTAACAAAACTATGCAAATCTTGAATTTAAGGGTCTTGTGAAAATAAGGACTCTTCTCTTGGCTTGAGAGATAACCAGTTCAATAGGCCCGTTCACATATGCGGATACTGTGTTCGAGTCATGTGATAAATGGCTGTAAATGGGAATATGGTGTTTATCGAGCTCATTCAAATGCTTACATTTGCTCAGCGAGGCTATCTAAAATCAAAAGGTAGAAACTGAGGATTTTAAGGGGGGTAGTAATTATTTGTTTTCAATATGTACTCATTTATATCTTAAGTTTTCTCGCTATACCTCCATCAAGCTTTAAAATAACCTAGACCCCACCTTCAAGATCAATTTCTACCTTTTTCGGTAGAAAAAACGGCAGGTTCCTCTTAAAATTACACACCTAAATGGCACGAAAGGTCTTAAAATGTACAACGAAATGGGGTGAAAAGTGTTAAAATTGCCAAACTAATGGGCCGAATACCTTAAAATTTCAAAACTTCCCTCCTCCTCCTCCCCCTCCCCTCCCCTCCCTCCTACCTCCCCTTCCCCTCTTCCACCTACCTTCCCCTCCCCTCTCCTCTCCACCTACCTCCCCCCCCCTTTCCCCCCTCCCCCTCCCCTCTCCACCTAACTCCCCCTCCCCTCTCTGAAGTAAGTACTTCACTATCGACCAATCTAATTACACGCGGGGAAACGGTTGCAAAATTATTGGTACATCTTTTAACTCACACGAATCTAAGAATTTCTTCTTCAATCGAGTTGTCAACTTGTGGAATGGGCTTCCCCGAAACGTTATAGACTGCATCACCGTTGATTCATTTAAACTCCGCCTAGACAAATATCTCGCATCAAACCCGCGATTGACTGCGTTTGTAAATGAATAACTTTATTTTATCACCCCTCAGTTACTAACCCATCTGTCCCCTACTAACTTCCTAATCCTGCCACGGACATTAGTTCCAGGGCAGTAATTCCCTTTCCAATGTTCCCTTACCCACTCTAAACCACTGTCTTGGACATTGATCCTCAGTGTTTTGGAGGACAAGCAACCTAGAAGGGTCACTAGATCTGTTGTTGCTTGATTTCCTTTGTACTCCTTTGTACTCTCCATCTACCTCCCCCTCCGCTTATCTCCCTCCCCCCTCTCCACCTACCTCCTCACTTCCTTCCCTCTTCACCTACCTACCCCTCCCCACCTACCTCCTAACTTCCTCCCCTCTCCACCTCCTCCTCACTTCCTTCCCTCTTCACCTACCTACCCTCCCCACTACCTCCTAACTCCTCCCCTCTCACCTACCTCCTCACTTCCTTCCCTCTCCCTACCTACCCTCTCCACCTACCTCCTAACTTCCTTCCCTCTTTACCTCCCTACCCTCCCCTCCCACCTACCTCCTCACTTCCTTCCCTCTCACCTACTAACCTCCCCTCTCCACTACCTCCTAACTTCCTTCCCTCTTCACCTACCTCCCCTCCCCTCTCCACCTACCTCCTCACTTCCTTCCCTCTTCACCTACCTACCCCTCCCCTCTCCACCTACCTTCCCACTTCCTTCCCTCCTTCACCTACCTACCCCTCCCCTCCTCCACCACCCTTCCCCTCCTCCCTCTTCACCTACCTACCTCTCCCCTCTCCACCTACCCTCCTCACTTCCTTCCCTCTTCACCTACCTACCCCTCCCCTCTCCACCTACCTCCTCATTTCCTTCCCTCTTCACCTACCTCCTCATTTCCTTCCCTCTCCACCTACCTCCTCACTTCCTTCCCTCTCCACCTACCCTCCTCACTTCCTTCCCTCTTCACCTACCTACCCCTCCCCACCTACCTCCTAACTTCCTCCCCTCTCCACCTACCTCCTCACTTCCTTCCCTCTTCACCTACCTACCCCTCTCCACCTACCTCCTAACTTCCTTCCCTCTTTACCTACCTACCCCTCCCCTCTCCACCTACCTCCTCACTTCCTTCCCTCTTCACCTACCTACCCCTCCCCTCTCCACCTACCTCCTCACTTCCTTCCCTCTTCACCTACCTACCCCTCCCCTCTCCACCTACCTCCTCACATCCTTCCCTCTTCACCTACCTACCCCTCCCTCTCCACCTACCTCTCACTTCCTTCCCTCTCCACCTACCTCCTCACTTCCTTCCCTCTTCACCTACCTCCTCACTTCCTTCCCTCTTCACCTACCTACCCCTCCCCTCTCCACCTACCTCCTCACTTCCTTCCCTCTTCACCTACCTACCCCTCCCCTCTCCACCTACCTCCTCACTTCCTTCCCTCTCCACCTACCTCCTCACTTCCTTCCCTCTCCCTTGAACCCCTTCAGCAGTTAAAATCCAACTCCCTATCTGCCCCCCTTAATACAACTGTTAAACTTCAGAGTAATGAACCATCCCTCCCCATAAACAAATCCGAGGATGAGAAGGGCCACACCCACCTCATATCTCAAGCTACCTCCCCACTTCCTACTCCTCCCACCTCCCCACTTTCTCCCCCTCTCCACCTACCTGCCCAATTCCTCCCCTCTCCACCTACCTCCCTCTCCCCTCTCCACCTACCTCCCCACTTCCTACTCCTCCCACCTCCCCCTCCTCTAACCACCCACTTACTCCCCTCCCCTCTCCATCCACCTCTCATCTTCCTCCCCTCCCCTCTCTCCACCCACCTCCTTACTTCCTCCCTCTCCCCTTTCCACTTTCTCTCCTGTCCACGTATCTCCCCACTTTCCCCCCTCCCACCTACCCGCTTCCTCCTCCCACCTCCCCACTTCCTCCCCCTCCCCTCTCCACCTACCTCGCCACTTCCTTCCCCTCCCTGTTCCACCTACATAACCCTACCAGGGACATTAACCCTAGGGCAGTACTTCCCTTTCCAATTGTCCCTTACCCTCTCTTAACCACTGTTGGATATTTTGAACAGCAGTGATTTAAAGGCCAAGCAACCTCGAGAGGTCGCTAGACCTGTTGTTACTTGATTTCATTTGTACTCCTTTGTACCTTCCCACTTCCTCCCCCTCCCCTCTCCACCCACCTCCCCCCCTGTTCCTCCACTTCCCCTCCCACTCCTCCACCCCACACCCTTCTCTCCCTCATTAACAGTCACAATTTTACCGAACGAAATATAGTTTTTGTGCTACAAACTCCAGGCATCACTTTGATATATTTGGTACACTAATAGAACGGCGCGCGTGGGCCAAATCAATGAGTCTGGCGAATCATCGACTTATTTTAGGCTACAATTAATGATATGCTATGTATATGGATGTGATGGGGTAGATCATTAATTCTGTGTTTGTCCCTATAATAGTACGCTATTATAATACGGTATCCACGGTGACATAATTATGTGTCTTGTCTTTATCCAAGCACTAATCGGTATTGCAAGAACATTATTTAGTTGTAAATATATAATATATAAACTGGCATGGTGGAATAATATACTGTATATATATTGCAAAGGGATAACTTATACGTAGGTTGCTGTATCATTGTCCACGTAATACAAAATCCCTATTCCCTACTGATGCTTATGATTTATTTATAAGAAATAGTAACAACACTTAATATAACATGCCTGCCATAGATGAATCCCTTAGGACTAAGGCTGAATCACACCATCGCTCTCTAGTAATTTTCTATAAGCATATTTCCTGGCAACATATTGAGGTTATTTTGTATTGGCATTACAACATTGGAAATAGACGTTTTAGGGTAACGAATTTATTAAAAATTTGAATTAATAGGCTACACAACTAGAATTAACGATAACATACGGTACTTATTCTACAACACTACATACAGCAACACACACGGGGAATTTTCTCAGTTAATCTCGAGTTAGCTACTAAACAAAATTTAATAACTAGAATAATACTATTGCATTTCATTATTTCCTACAAACATAGTGGAAAAGGCCTCTAATTAATATCTCGTCAATATTCAAATTAATTTGGACCAGCCAGCCAGCAAGCTTCGGGTCCGTGAATCCTTTATATATAGGCTAAGGCTTTTTAACATATGATGTATTGCTTCGACTTTGGAGCTTTTCAAAGAGCTTCGACTTTGAAACCAAGGAGCTGGCTTCAGTCTTAATTACTGGCTGCTACACTAGGACCAAGAATGAATTAGTAGTTTTTTTTTTCTTCACCGCCTTGAATTTAAAATTTATCGGAAAGAGATATTTAATTTAATAAACCGAAAGCCAAAATATCAATTACTGCTACTCCCAAATATACCTGCAGTAATAATTGATCTAGTGTTGGGACTGTATACAGACTAAACATGAAGTCCTGCTAAATATGGTAAGAACACATCCTCCTCCTTCCCTAAAGTAAGGGGTAAGATAGAGGTATGGTACTATTCTAATACCTTCTATAAAACTGGCCAGTCAGATTTAATTGGCCTCGGCTTCATGGTATTCCAAAGTGTTCGGCTTCCCTAAACGAAAACATTACCGAGTTTGAAATTTGCCTATCACCTACAAAAATAAAAAAAAATAAAAAAAATAACAAGAATTATATTTTATATATATATACCGGGTATATATATATATATATATATATATATATATATATATATATATATATATATATATATATATATATATACTGTATATACTGAATATATATATCCAATAATGCAAATGTACAATAAATTTTTCAAGCACGTGACTAACCTCTTCTCTGGAGTGTGATGGCGGGAGGTCGTACTGTGAGGGTAAGGTGGGGGAGGAGGGGGGTTGTAAGGGGTGACTGGCCCCCTCCTCGTCATCATCATCATCCCCACTCTCCCCTACTCCACCAACACTTCCACCCCCAACCCCCCGGAGTCCACCTCTCCCCACCCGGGCCCACTGCCGTATATCCTCCGTCCACCTGGAAATAACACAAAACACAACACATTAACCTTTTGAGTACGGTACCAACGACGTGTTTTATACTTTATTCTAGGTACATGTTGACGATAATATGAAGCTTAGGAAGGCTCTGTAGTAGTTAAAAGTATTGGTTGAGATAGTTTGAAGCCGTATTATTGCTAGAGGTCCTTCCTAAACTGAATTAAATCGTCTAATAGTTGCCAGACTATGATCAAAAGGACGTCCCTGGTATTGAATGGGTTAATAAATCATCCACATTGCAATCATTGTATCTGGTGGAATCAACAAAATACACAACAAAGCCACTCCAACAGCTTCCTCTCTCTCCAACACTCCTCCCCTCTCTGCACTCTTCAGAAAAAGGAAAGTAGAAAGTAGCTACGAGGTGCCGTTGTAAAGGCTTATCCCTCAATTCCTTCACCAGACCTGATGTGTGTGTGTGTGTGTGTGTGTGTGTGTGTGTGTGTGTGTGTGTGTGTGTGTTGTTTTCATTGTAGATTTACCTTTCAGTTCAAGCCAAATAACTATGAAGAACACTTAAGACCATAACATAACTATGAAGAACACTTAAGACCATAACATAACTATGAAGAACACTTAATACCATACACCATACAGCATGAACCTGCGTAGGTGGTGGCTCTCGAAACAAAATAATGGAACAGGCAAAATTTCAAATAATAATACAATTTCAAATAAATAGGGTAAGAATCTTAAGAAAAATGCTAATACAAAATATATTTGCTTAATATAGAAAGCGATAATTACAGGTTCTTTAAAAAGTATCTAATATGTTTATCTTTATATCTTGTGAAATTATTATGAGAGAGAGAGAGAGAGAGAGAGAGAGAGAGAGAGAGAGAGAGAGAGAGAGAGAGAGAGAGAGAGAGAGAGAGAGAGAGAGAGAGAGAGAGAATAATGCAAGGTAGCAAGGAGGGCTATCAAACTCTGAAGTTATGCTTAAAAATTCAATCTCCCATTTTCTATAAAGGCCAATAGTTTATTTAAAGACTAACTATAATAGACATACTGAAAATAAGTGTATTTGTATTCTCGATATTGCTGCTTGTTAATATATGTCTATTTCTGAATATCCTGATTTAGTCTATGGGCTAAGCTAAGGTGATTACAGGCTACCATCAGAAGGTTTTTAGCTGCTATAATGAAAACACAAAAAAATCCTTAGGCCTAATTGTTGTGGAGGTGAAATTTCGATATGATAACCTTAATAAATGAATGCCCATATAACCCAATAGCCGTTTATTGGAGATTATCCTGAAAGCTTGACTCGCTTGAATATTACCGATTCGTTTGAGTAATGGATTTGACCAATCGACAAATTAGGATTCAAATCGTTTAAACTTATGGGGATATGACATTTTGTTTGACAGTTTATGCAGGCTATTATTATTTTTTTGTATTCAGTTTAGGAAGAAACTGAAGGAGCTAGAGTTAACTGAGAGTTTTCATCCTTTTGATTCCTAGAGGTTCTTCCCAAATTGCATATTATCGTCTAATGATAACCAGAATATAGACTAAAATCGCATCCTTAAATACTGAGAGTTAACCCCTTCAGCACCATGAAGCCATTTTACCTTTGATTCTGGTTAAACTTAGATGATTTTATGCAGTTTAAGAAGGACCTATTTGAGTCGTAGAGGTAGATTATAAACTAAAGAACTAAAAACACATCCCCTAGACCCCCCCTACAAGATAAATGTGTAAATATTACGGTAGGGCCGCTTTTTTGTTAATGTGTTGATGACCCATTTTCACCCTGGCGCGTAACCTATTTTACGGTCAGGCGAAACAGAGGCAAGGCGTGTGAGGAGATTGCCCAAACATCTCCACTTGCCGAAAATCGAACTAGGTCCTCCCGGTTAGAAACCGAGCGCTCTACCTATGTCGCTACAGGACACCCGTTCTTTAAGTTTGATGGATGTCTAGGGAGGAAACTAAAATATATAAATATATAAATGAAAAAATCAACCAAAAAGTAAACCCTTCCCCCCCCCCCCTCTTAACCCTTTCGCTGCGGGTGACATTCTGGAACGTCCTGGCAATTTACAGCAATTTCCAGGCTTAGAAAACCTGTAAAAAACGTAAAAATCGAGTGTAAGTGGGCGGGAGCGTGAGGGGTCCACCTCCGTTCATCAGAGCAGCGAGCGGCCCACTGAGGTAGACTGTCTCTCACGTGCGTCTGCATGATTATATTTAGTTTATGCGAATTGTACCTTAATGGAGTAGTTGAAAAATAGTAAATTGATGAATTGATAGGTTAGCATATTAAACAATTAATTTAGCACTAACAACATAACTTGCCGTAGGACCACCACAAAATTATCTCCCATGTTACATTATCCCGACTAATAAAAAATTAATAAATAAAAATAATAATAATATAAAATAAACAATAATAATCATAATCCTAATAATTGATACCAAATTACTGTCAACATCAATAGAAACCATGACCGACCTCTAAAGCCGGTATCACACGAGAGCTTTTAGTCAACATTTTCCTGGCAACATTTCTTGAGTATTTTGCACTGGTTACGGAAACTAGACTGATGATAGATGAATTTAGGTAACAGAAAAATATTTAATGTTTAGCCTACCCCATGAGCTGCCAGACCAGTGTTGGATAAATGTTGAGTGAAAAAGCTCTCGTGTGATACCGGCTTAAGCAACACGGTCCAGGCTAAGTATTAAATTAATAATAATAACTTATTAACCCCTTGAAGCTCTGACGCGTTTTAGCAGTTTATTTTGGCTTTCATTAGACGATTGTATGCAGATTAGGAAGTACCTGTGGGTATTAAAAGGGTAAATACTATCTCAATCAACCCTTTGACTTCCATATACCTTTACTAATCTGAATAAAATCGTCTAGTAGTAGCCAGAAAACAGAACAGAAACTCGTATTGGAGCTTGAAAGGGTTAACTGATACGACTCACCACCAGATGAGTATCAGGACTCCCAACACAACACCAGCATACCACCTCTCGCTCATTATTCGAAGGATATAAATGTTCACGCTCTAAACATTCTTATTTTCTTTGTCAATTTCATATTTTGGTAAGTCCTATTTATATATTTGAAGTGTGTTTGTTTCCTTGTTTACCTTTTTTTTTTTAATAACAAGCCATATGGTAGAAAGCTGAACACTTACACATCAAATGACGAAACTTGGAAGAAGTTCAGTGCACCCCACATAATGGTTGGGAGAGGGGGTGGCCGGTGGTCTGGGTGCACCCCACATAATGGTTGGGAGGGCCGGTGGTCTGGGTGCACCCCCAAACATGATTTCCTCAATGACCTCCTAATGTCAATGAGGGCTCTGCCTCACATTAGAGTTTGTTAAGACCCAAAATGAGTTAAAGGGGTACTACTCGCTTTTTCTGGACCCCCTTCTCCCTCATGTTTAGCATATTAGTTTTGAGATTTTAAGACGTTCGTTCCGTTAGTTTGGCGATTTTGAGATCTTTCGCCTATTTTTGTGTTTGCCAATTTAACACCTTTCGTGGCTTTTAGGTATCATTTTTTTCCTGGCGAGCGAAAGCGAGCCTCTAATTTCAGAAGGAACCAGCCATCGGCGGGGACATTTTTTTACCGAAAAATTTAAAAATTTATCTTGAAAGGGGGTCTAGGGGGTGTTTGTCTAAGCTTGATGGAGGTCCAGCGAGGAAACTAAAAAAATACATATAAATATATACTGTATACCAAAAACCAAGCACTACTCCCTTAACTTGTTTGATAATTATATATACAGTACAGTACATAACCGTAGTACATATATGATAACTTACCGTAGACAGGAGCAGCAGCAGCAAGAGTTTCCCATAGGGTCTTGTTAGTGACATGTCCAGGTACCTCTCACCACCACCATCAACACCACCACCACCACAACAACAACTGTAACACCACCATCACACCACCATCACCATCACCACTAGTACTCATCTCACTGTCTTCATCATCACTCACTCATTTTAAAGCACTGGATCATTTCATTTTCTCGTCTATTTTGTCTCCATTTTCAATCAGCTGTATGTATGTTTACTCCATTGCGATTTGTATTTACTTTTCGTTATATAATTAATATTCAATAATATCTAAATATTAATATTGTCTTTTATCTTTACCATTTTGTCATTACGTGTTTTAATATACAGATATTTAGCTTACCGTATAATTATTTCCTTGAGTATATTTCACGTTTGTTTATAATCATGTTTAGATTTTGATAACATGCATATCACCACACTAATTAAGTATATTATATCATATTTACTTTGTTTCAGTATACCTAATGTAAGTACACCATCAAGGTCACCGTGCATATAATTCGTACTCGACCGTATTTAGTCACCATATCCAGCCAGCCAAATAATAAACTCATGAGTATCAACACATGCTTTCAAGGTTTTCAACTTCTCTTCATAGTTCTTATAGCTAATATCACTAGTTATCGAGTTTATAAATACAGTATTTCAAGTCATTCTGCTGTCAAAGTACATAAACAAAGACATTATATAATCAGAACTATCCAAACAAAGACATTATATAATCAGAACTATCCAAACAAAGACATTATATAATCAGAACTATCCAAACAAAGACATTATATAATCAGAACTATCCAAACAAAGACATTATATAATCAGAACTATCCAAACAAAGACATTATATAATCAGAACTATCCAAACAAAGACATTATATAATCAGAACTATCCAAACAAAGACATTATATAATCAGAACTATCCAAACAAAGACATTATA
>CM064543.1:108655-136096 GCA_032716605.1 Paralithodes platypus
GTGGGTGGATAGCTGGGTATGGGTGGGTGGATAGCTGGGTATGGGTGGGTGGATAGATGAGTATGGGTGGGTGGATAGCTGGGTATGGGTGGGTGGATAGCTGGGTATGGGGGGTGGATAGCTGGGTATGGGTGGGTGGATAGCTGGGTATGGGGGGTGGATAGCTGGGTGTGGGAGGGTGGATGGGTGGGTATGGGGGGTGGATAGCTGGGTATGGGTGGGTGGATAGCTGGGTATGGGGGGTGGATAGCTGGGTATGGGGGGTGGATAGCTGGGTATGGGTGGGTGGATAGCTGGGTATGGGGGTGGTGGATAGCTGGGTATGGGTGGGTGGATAGCTGGGTATGGGGGTGGTGGATAGCTGGGTATGGTGGGTGGATAGCTGGGTATGGGTGGGTGGATAGCTGGGTATGGGGGGGGGTGGATAGCTGGGTATGGGTGGGTGGATAGCTGGGTATGGGTGGGTGGATAGCTGAGTATGGGTGGGTGGATAGCTGGGTATGGATGGGTGGATAGCTGGGTATGGGTGGGTGGATAGCTGAGAGAGATAGCATGGATGAATGTGGGTGAGTGGGTGGATAGCTGGGTATGGGTGGGTGGATAGCTGGGTATGGGTGGGTGGATAGCTGAGAGAGATAGCATGGATGAATGTGGGTGAGTGGGTGGATAGCTGGGTATGGATGGGTGGATAGCTGGGTATGGGTGGGTGGATAGCTGGGTATGGGTGGGTGGATAGCTGAGAGAGATAGCATGGGTGAATGTGGGTGAGTGGGTGGGTAAAAATAGGTGAACGGATAGCTGAAAATTGGAGGGTGGATATCAGAATGGGTGAACATGAGTGAATCTGACCGAGTGGGAGAGTGGGTGTAGGTTGGTGGGTTAATAGATGATTATGAGTAGGAGGATACCTGGGAGAGTGAGTGAGTGAATATGGGTAAAATTAGTACAATAGGTGGTTACACGATAGCTGAGTATGTGTCATTGAGTATGGGTGGTATGGGTGATTCTATCCTTGTGTTTGAGTGTGGGTATGAGTGAGTATGGATGATTGTGGCTGAGTGTTTGTGGGTGGTTGGGTAGGGGAGTATGGATGATCGTGGCTGAGTGTTTGTGAATAGCTGATTATAATTGGGTCTATAACAAAGGTAGTGAGTATGAGTGAAAGTGGCTGAGTAAGTGTAGGTACAGTAGGTGTGGAAGGGTTACGCCGAATAGATAGATGGAAGGAAAGTGAGTTAATTTAACACGCGCGCACGCGCACACACACACACAATTCCAAGTACAAGCACGGATACACAGAATAAACACACATAATGCACACATAATGCACACATACTACACACATAATGCACACATACTACACACATAATGCACACATACTACACACATAATGCACACATACTCACACTACTCTTACACAAATAAGATGAAATCAAATACCACCCCCACAACACCCTTCCCCCCACACTTCAATCCCGTATTCTTGAAAATGACTCCCCCCCCCCTTTGCTATTTTGGGCCATCGCCAAGCACCGTAAAGGTTAGCACAGACTCTTGACCATTTCTGATCTACTCTCCTTATACTTGGACCAAGATTCTTAACGACAGAGCAGAATTTAGTGTTATGTGTCATATCTCCAGCAACTTAGTTTAGAGACAGATCCTACAACATAAAATCTGGTACCGTGCATATTAATTATTATATTCTAGAATGTATTCAAGATTCAATGACAAATGCCGAAGATGATAATTTATGATACATCGCCAAAATGCAGACTATCTAATAGCACAAAACACATACACACACACAAGGATGGAGGTATGAAAATGGCTTGTGCAGTTACTAAGACAAAAACATAAATGATTATACCTTCCAGTTCATTCAGGGCTATGTCTGTCTTCACGAGTGTCGCTTATTATACCTTCCAGTTCATTCAGGGCTATGTCTGTCTTCACGAGTGTCGCTTATTATACCTTCCAGTTCATTCAGGGCTATGTCTGTCTTCACGAGTGTCGCTTATTATACCTTCCAGTTCATTCATGGCTATGTTCTGTCGCTTATTATACCTTCCAGTTCATTCAGGGCTATGTCTGTCTTCACGAGTGTCGCTTATTCAAAACTCGTTCAGCCTACACAGAAAGGGAAAACTACCCACTGATTATGAAAACTAACTATTTTCAGTGTACCCAAGATTCACACAACATAGCCCGCCAGTGGAAGAACTAGTAAATGTTAGTTGTAACCCGTAAAGTAACCAAAGTATATCAGTTTGGTGTGTTCTACCGTCCAGTGGCTTCTTTACCGCTGCACAGCTACTTGTTCTGTACAGGTGTAGTGTACGCCCATGTATCGAGTAGTGTTCGCATGTGTGGAGAGGTTCCACCCAAACCGCACTTCATGAGAGGGTAAAGTCAAAAATATTTCGTCTCATCAACTCACCTCCACTTACTAAATCCCTACAATCTCTCTCTACACGCCGTAATGATGCATCTGTCTTTCTCATTTACCGCTATTATAATAATATTGTATTTATTAAACAAACTGGTCAGTGATATACTCCAAAGCATTCCGAACAACTTTTATTAAATTATGTTTTTTTTATAAAACTATTATATGGCGTGGTATTTG
Organism: Paralithodes platypus; assembly: GCA_032716605.1. Classification (NCBI taxonomy): domain Eukaryota; kingdom Metazoa; phylum Arthropoda; class Malacostraca; order Decapoda; family Lithodidae; genus Paralithodes; species Paralithodes platypus. The sequence goes on from CM064543.1 coordinate 111,285, forward strand.
ACTTTTAAAATAATTCCAAGATGGCGGCTACGCAGGTGCGGGAGAGCTTGGGACTTTTGATGTTGGTCAGGTCATATATCTCTACATTTGTATCAATTTTCAGCTTTTATCTAATTTTTCCCTTCATAACCTTAAAAGTTCCTGGGCACGCGCGCGCGCTCTCGCTGTCTCGAAATGAAGACGTTAGTAAATAGCGAGATTATAACTTTTCCTTAAGTCTCTATAGTGAGGAGACGGGATTACCGAGCCCAACACAAGTTCTGGGGGGCCTTTTATATCCAGGCTTATTCATTCAACTCCCTCAGGCGACAAAACTAAGGGAATGAAAAAAATCTCTCTCTCTCTCTGCAGGACTAATGTCCTGCCACGGACATTAGTTCCAGGGCAGTAGTTCCCTTTCCAATGTTCCCTTACCCACTCTAAACCACTGTTTGGACACTTGATCCTCAGTGTTTTGGAGGACAAGCAGCCTAGAAGGGTCACTAGACCTATTGTTGCTGGATTTCCTTTGTACTCCTTTGTACTCTCTCTCATTCTCTCTCTCTCTCTCTCTCTCTCTCTCTCTCTCTCTCTCTCTCTCTCTCTCAATAGTCGTGTATACACCTCATTAATTTTCTAAACACCTCTTTCTGTTCGTCACACTGTCTACTCACATATTTATTTATACATCTACCTATGTTTATCGATGGACCAGTCTCATATAAACTAATAAATACAAGGTATGTTTATACAGTTATACACAAAGTATCTTCGCACTTAACCCTCTCCGACATATGACGCGATGTTGAGCCTAATGGGGATAGTTTAAAGCCTTTGTTACCATCAGGGGTATTTAGAAACCTTTAGTTTAGTTACTTCAACCTCTGCAGTTGTCTTTGAGTTAGCTGTGGGCAGAAAACAAATTTTGGAGAGGTAATTATAAGAGTGAGAGAACTCTATTTATTATTGCTAATCTCGCAACCTCTGCGTCATAAATGCGTGAAAGGGTTAATCGTCACCAATTTACTTATATATTCATCGAAGCAACCATAGTGTATTCATTCTTGAAATTACAGTAAACCACGCACATTGTTCTATCCGTATTGCCCTTCCGACGTATGATTGGCTGCTGGGCTGAGACATGTCTGGTTAAGGGGAGATTTCCACTTGAGAGATTTTTTTCTGGACCCGTTTCTCCCTCATGTTTAGCCCCATTGCTTTTGAGATTTTAAGACGTTCGCCCTAGTAGTTTTGACATTTTAAGACATTTTGCCCCATTTATGTCAATTTTAAGACCTTTCGTTCCATTAAGGTGTCGATTTTTCCCTGGCGAGCGATAGCGAGCCTGTAATTTAAGAGCAACCGGCCTCCGGCCGGGACATTTTTCTACCGAAAAATTTACAAATTTATCTTGAAAGGGGGTCTAGGGGGTGTAATTTTAAGCTTGATGAAAACGTAGGGAACAAACTAAATACCTCCCCTTAACTGAGATATTTTCTTTATTTAAATTGTATTTTACAACATTCAACTACAAGCAACTTTATCGATTAAAGGTTGATCAAGAATGATATTTGAAGTCGAAGTCGTAGAAAGTAACACATTTAAAACTATAGTAATTTCGATATCATAAAGTGAACAGGAGCAGATCAGAAAATATTTTCAATAGTATCCGTGACTGAGTCATTACCGAGTCAAGCAAGTGGTTAAGCGTATTAGCTAGGTAATCACGACATTTGATATGCTTGGGAAGTCCTATGTTCCAGGAGAGAGCTTATGAAAACTTGTGATTGGATAATACGCTTAGCCAATCTCGTTACTGTCACAAGTGTTGATAGTCTATTGATATATTCCTGTTCACTTCAATAAACAGAAATTACTATGGTTTTATATGTTATTGTTTTACGACTTCGAATTCGAATATCACTCAGATCAACCTTTAATTGATAAAATTGCTTGTAGACCTAATTGCATATTATAATGCATTTTTAACGAAATACAGAAAATCTCCCAATTAACCAGGTATACCTAAGTCCAGCAGCCAATCATATGTCGGATGGGCACAACCTTTGCAAGGATAAAACAAAAAGGGGGGGTGGGGGGGAGGGAGGACGTTGTGTACTGTAATATCGGGAATTAATCTATCATATACCTGTAATTCAGACTATTTGAAGTGAAACTGTGTGTGAGTAAATTGCGTGATAGCAACTCTCTTACGAATCCCTTTCGTGAGGAGGGATTAACAAGCTCTCTCTCTCTCTCTCTCTCTCTCTCTCTCTCTCTCTCTCTCTCTCTCTCTCTCTCTCTCTCTCTCTCTCTCTCTCTCCACTTCGACACAAATATTGGGTAAATCATTTCTCTAGCTATCCCCTTGACCACCAAAAGGAGTAGAACGATATAACAAAAATTATCCTCCAGCAATTAACCTTCTCAGTTTTATGAAACTACTTATTTTACTCTGGCGAACATTAGACGAATAAAGTCAGGTTTTGGAATGCTCTCTAAAAATCGAAAGGCTAAAGTCGATCTTAAATAACCCCTTACTCCCCTAGACCCCCCTTTAATTAACTGATCAAAATCGTCTAATAATATCCAGATTAAGGTTATAGAAAGCATCCTCGTATTCTGAAGGGGTTAAGGGAAGACTGGCAGTTTGTTTGGTCTATTAATTAATGTATTCATATATTTTTTTAGTTTCCTCACTAGACCTCCATCAAGCTTAAAAAAAATAAAAAAATAAATCCCCCTTCAAGATAAATTTGTACATTTTTCGGTAGAAAAATGTCCCGGCCGAAGGCCGTTTCCTCTTAAAATTGCAGGCTCGCTGTCGCTCGCCAGGAAATAATCGACACTTAAATGGCACGAAAGGTCTTAAAATTGACAACAAAATGGGGCGAAAGGTGTTAAAATCGCCAAACTAATGGGCCGAACGTCTTATAATCTCAAAACTAGTGGTGCTAAACATTAGGGAGAAGGGGGTCCAGAAAAACGGTCTGCCTCCCCTTAACCTACCTTAATTTTTTCCCCTTTCAACCCATTTATATTCTCCGTTACCCCTATATTTTTGCTCGTAAGATAAGACAAGGATTTCATTTTCAGCTCCATCCGTCTTTTCACTTGCAGGCAGAGTATTTTTCAAGCAAATCTCACTGGACGACATTCTTCGGCAAGGGTGAATCCAGAGCATGGGGGCTTGGGGCTTGGGGGTGGGGTGGAGTTGGGGGAGCACAGAAAACCTAAGAAGTTGTTTTTTCTCTCTCTTTTATTTTACAATTAGTAGTCATGCTCAAGGTTATTTGTAAGGGATTTAAGTTGATTCTGCAAGTATAGCCTATGCCCGAGAGGGAGTAAGTTGGAATATAAAAAAAAAAAAAAAAAAAAAAAAAAAAATATATATATATATATATATATATATATATATATATATTATATACACACAATAAGCCTTACTTGTGCTTATAAATTCAAAATCCTATGCATATATATACATTTATACTGTTTACTGTACCTTTCCCTCCCTTCTTTCCTTCCTATCCTCTGCCTCCCTTCTTTGCTTTCTACAATCTGCCTCTATTTATTTGATACTTCTCACCCCCTCCCTCCTTGTTTTCCTTCCTTCAATCCCCTCCTTCCTTCTTTTTTCATTCCTGTCTGCTTGTCTACAGGTTCACACATATTGCAACCCACTCATTCCTCATTTCTTTCCTGCCTTCTTTATTTCATCAAGTAATTCCCTTTTCCTTCCTTTCGTCTTTCATTCCTTCTTGCCTGTCGAAAAGTTCATTCATCATACAAATCACCCATACCTCTCTTCCTACCCTCCCTCCATTCTTCCGTCTTCCCTGCCCTCCTCCTTCCTTCCTTCCTGCCTGCGTGTCCACCAGACGACTCACCCTTACAACCCAGCCACCCATCCCTCCCTCTCTTCCTCACTATTTATTCAGGTCCCTTGTGACTGACTCTTCTCTCTCTCTCTCTCGGCATTATGCCGGGGGAGGCGGAGGGTGGGGAGAGAGCCTTCATCTCTGCTATCCTTTCCTTCCACTTTATCTTCGGGTTGCTATCTCTACTAGTATTAACTCCTGGCCACCTCGCAGGGATCGTAAGATATGTGTGGCCAGTGTATCAATGTAAGTCTCTCTCTCTCTCTCTCTCTTTCCACACATCTTGTTATACGTACTGTACCGGTATGTCCAACTGCGAAATCAAGAGGCCTACTACCTGGGCCTACTGTGAGTCTTTGTAAGGTTTCTTTTGACGCATCATAAACATATCAAACCTGTCTTAAAACAGTAGACTGAATGGGGACGAATGGATACAACCAAGAATAATAAAAAAACAGTTCACCCCCCCCCCCCCTTAACGAAATTGATGATGTTGGATAGTAGTGGAGGTGGAGGTGATGGTGATGAGGAAGGTGGACGTGGTGGTGATGGTGGTGGAGCTGAGTGGAATAGGTAAAGGCAGGCGATAGTGGCGGTATATATGGTGAGGGAAGGGGGTGAAGGTGAGGAGGATATGCTTGGTTATGAGGATCGAAACTCCATCAATCTACACCACACAGCAACCAATATTTCTGTACCTTATACAAGTCATTCACTGAAGTTGCCTAGTCCCATTAAATGTATACTACCCTCACACAATTGCTTATTGGAACTATTACTACAATATAACAGATAGGAAAGGTGACAGTGGCAGCGGTAATGTCTTGGTGGTGCTTGCAAAGGCACTGATTATTGGTGGTGAATGATAACTTGTGAAAGAGTAAAGGTGGGTGGCAGTGGTGGTGGTGATGGGTGGGGATGGTGGTGTAGGTATAGGTGGGTGACAGTGGTAGTGGTGATATGGTGGGGATGGTGGAGGTATAAGTGGGTTACAGTGGTGGTGGTGGAGGTATAAGTGGGTTACAGTGGTGGTGGTGGTGATGGATGGTGGTGGTGGTGTAGGTAGAGGTGGGTGACAGTGGTAGTGGTGATGGTGGTGGTGTAGGGTTACAGTGGTGGTGTTGGACGATCGATGGGTGGTGGTATTGGTTGGTTAGTAGTGACGGTGGGGGCAGTGATGGTGTAACAGTTAAGGTGGGAGAGATTGGTGGTGGAGGAGGTAGTGGGGGTGACGAGGAGAAGGTGGATATTCTTGGTTATAGAAGGATCAATACTCCATCAATCTCCAACCACTAAACTTGTACCCTAAGTATGTCATTCACCCCTGTCTCTCTATGCATTACCATCACACACTTACAGCCTTACCTATTACGATTGTGGGATTGCATTGTTTAACATGTAGGAAAGGTAACGGTGTAAATGGTAAAGCAGTGATTATCGAGGTGGTGGTGAATGATATCGGTGAAAGTGGGTGGGAGTGGGGATGGGGGTGGAATATGTATAAGTGGGTGGCAGTGGTGGTGGTAATGACAGTACTAGTGGTTGAAGGTTGGTGGTGATGGAGGTGGAGGCCGTGGAGGTGAAATACGTATAGGTAAGCAACGATGATGGTGACATTGGTGGTGATCATAGTGGTAGACAGTTGGTGGTGGAATAGATGAATGTGGGTGACAGTAGTAGTAGTGGTGGTGGAGGTGAGAGAAATTAAAAATATATAGCTATTCCTGATAACGGAAGGATCGATACCCCACCAATCAACACCACCACCCGTGTACAATATGTGTGTCATTCACCTCTGGCCCTTTATATATGACCCTCACACACTTACATCGTTACACATTACGGTTATGGGTCACTGAATCGATTATTTAACATGGGCGAATGGTGTTGCCTCCCCCGTATAGGAATAAAGGGATGTTTTATTCTGAACATGGAGGAAACTATTTGCACTAAGTAACTGTAGGTTGAATGGAAAAACTTGATTAGTTGATATCACCCAGTTTCGTCATGTTAAATATTATATTAATTGGACTTATTTCCTTCACGAAGAGAGATTAATCAAATATGTAAGAATTAAGTATATGCTCAGTAGTATTAGAAAGGGAAGGATATAAACCTACCCATTTCCCCGCTGAAACTAGCACAAGAAGGGCGAATTAAACCCCATATAAATGGTTAGGACTGAGGCCTATATCAACAGGTATCCAGGTGATTCACCCACAAGACATTTCACCCACACTTGAATAATATATAAGGTTATATTAGGCTAGGTCATGGTTATGTTAGGTTATTCATGAGCGAATCAACTATATGGCAGAGTAACTTAAACCAAAAAGAACTGTGAACAATTTGGTGTAAATCATATCGAACAGAACATAATAGAGCAGAGGTGGGACAGCAATGTTTGACATCGAATCCGAAACTAATAATATTCAACCAACCATCCGACAATTTTGTATAAAGGTATCTTGATTTCCAACTCTTAACTTAATTTCATTCCATCTTGGTAGAAAACGAACTATCCAATATGAAAGTATGTTTGTATGTAAATAAATAGTATATAATTAGATCAAAATATAGAGTTCCTTTGTCACGCTTATGACCTTCTACCCCTATTGAGAGTGAACAATACATACGGAATAAATGCACATAAAGGAAAAACCCTCGCAGTTCTAAAGCGGAGAGAGAGAGAGAGAGAGAGAGAGAGAGAGAGAGAGAGAGAGTATAATAATATAGCTCATATTCAAGGAGCAAATCATAACAATATATAACAATACTAGTGAAGCATTGTACAACTAGGACTGTCCTGTGTTTTAGTGTGTGAGGAGACTAATGACGTGACCGATTAGAAGGATTAGAGTAGGAGGAGAAGGTATAATAATTATATAGGATTAACTGGGTCACCTTTCCCCGGCCACTTTTCTGGGCAACTATATTCTGGAATATCTAATGTTAATTTTGGAAGCTTCTAAATATATGTTATTATTAGAATGTAGATCATGGTCATTATATCATTCAAACTCAGTATAGTTGTCAATTATATACATAATAGCGCCTCATAGTGCTGCCACAAACATAACTGTCGATCGAAAATTTCTAGCCTGTACCTGTGCACTGATTCCTGTATACATTTTATGTCAAATACTCTAACCTCAAAAGTCCTACATAATTATTATCAATCGTAATTTATTGAAATACTCTCAAGAACATTGCTTATTCTCTGTTTTGGATTTGAATGCTCAGTAATCTTTCAATGTATGCATTTTAGTTATCACGGTCATTTTCGTTATGTGTTGACCAGTTGACAAGCAAAGTTTGTGAAATGTTTCACTCTTCTATCAGTATTCTTCAGAGCACTCTCAGTGCATACCCCTCTCCTGCGGCGAGTGTGAGGCACCCGCCTTTCAACACAGTCCCACTCCTATTCTGTCCAGCTCTCCAACCCATGAATTAGCACATTTTCTCGGTCTTTCTTCTGCTCAACAAACTCTCTCCCTTAATTAATCTTTCCTTCATACTATGACCTAGACTGCTTTATATTCAGTGTGTCCAGGCATTATGACCCCAACGACCATTGAGTTTGGCTCTCTGTCACTCTTTTGGCTTTGGGGGAGACACTCGTTACAGGCACCCTGCCGTTTGTCTCCTCCATACACACATAAGACAAAATACTTATTGAAACGTTTTGCTGTCTTTCAAGTGTTATTGATCTGTAGTATGAAAGAAAAAAATCGTGATAGGTTGTCCTGTCATATAATTATTTCATATGAATTGTTGTATATCATAAATTTCGTGTTTCTAATATCGGTATATGTATTGTAGATGTATACTTTCCAACCAATTTTTGTGTTATTTACAGTCAACTTCAAATCGCTTAATAATCAGATAAGTTTGAAGTTCGAGTTAGATGCACTGTATAAGAATGTGTACATTACAGTTGTAACTTGTAAGGAAACAAGGCAATCTAGTCAATGCTAGTAAATGCTGTTCAATTTTGGTGTCCTTATTACAGAATGGACATAGATTCATTGGAGAGCGTACAACGTAGAATGGCAAAAATATCCATATTAGAAATCATCCGTATGAAGAAAGGTTGAAGAAATTAGGCTTACATTCGTTAGAGAGACGCAGAGTTAGAGGGGATATGATATACCTGTAGGTGTTCAAGTGGGTTAGTGGGATTAATAAAGGGGACATGAAAAATGTACTAAAGCTCAGTGATAGCGAACAAACTCGAACTACCGGTAATGGTTTTAAATTAGATAAATTTCGTTTCAGAAAAGATATAGGCAAATATTGGTTTGGTAACAAACTTGTAGATAGGTGGAATAGGCTACCGAGTGACATGGTAGGATCGAGAACGATAGGGAGCTTTAAGATAAAATTAGATAGGCATATGGACAAGATGGGTTGGGTATGAGGGGGGATCTGCCGGTTGTAGATACCCGTAATCTTGTTACGTTTTTGTGGGGTCGGTCCCCACCACCACCACCACCACAATAACAACCACCACCACAATAACAACCACCACCACAATAACTACCACAACCACCACCATCACAATAACTACCACCACCACCACCACCACTACCACAACCACCATCACAATAACTACCACCACCACCACCACCACCACCACAATAACTACCACAACCACCACCATCACAATAACTACCACCACCACCACTACCACAACCACCACCACAATAACTACCACAACCACCACCACAATAACTACCACCACCACAACCAGGCACCATACCCACACCACACACCATTAAAATAAAGTCGTCTATTAGTAGCCAGAATAAACTGTCAAAACTGGTCATAATCCTCTCAATGGGTTATTAAAGATAGTTATTATGTATTTCCTTCCTAGACGTCCTTACTAAACTGCATAAAATCGTCTAATAATAGCCAGAACATAATGAAGGAACGCGTCATAGTATCCTGAAGGGGTTACTTATAGTACCCATATTTCTCACCATATTTCAGCCTATTTCCTTCCCATTCTCCTCTCAGCCCGTCCGCTATTCGTCAAATACCACCTCCAGTCTCTTTCCGCACTTCTGGCACTCGAATATCGCGCACAAATACCAAAAATAACTACGGGAGGAGCAACGCGTCTTTACCGAGCGTCACCGTCTCTGGGAATCAAGCGAGAGTCTATAGTCCTCCACCTGGATACTTATACACAATAAAATAAATATCCGGCTTAAAAATCAACTAAACAATACAAACGTTAACTCAATATCATAATGTTGTTTATGGGAAGTGAAAATAATTATAAGGACCACCTAGAGTTAAATATGGAAGGTGATTTGATGCCTCTCCCGGTGGGTTCCCGGATGTCACGCGTTTCCCGCCAAGACCATGGAATGCTGGGAAGCTCTCGTTTTCTTTGAAAATGTATAATTTTGCTTGATCTGAATATAGGATTATACTGTATCATGTACACTAGCGCGGTTATATATACCGATGTGTATATACAGTATATATATATATATATAGGCATATGGACGAGATGGGTTGGGTATGAGGGGGATCTGCCGGGCGTGGGCTGATCGGCGCTTAGCAGACCCCAGTAATCTCGTGGTAATCTCTGACCGTTTTGGTGGGGTCAGTACTCAAGGTATTATTGAGTCAATTGGGCCTATAATTGGGCCTTGTAATTGGGGTTGGGCGTGACAGGGATCTGCCTTGTGTGGGCCGATCGGATTTTTGCAGACTCCTATTTTCTTATGTTAGAAACACGAAATTAATAATATACAACAATTCATATGAAATATACGACAGGACAACCTATCATTATTGTTTGTGTTCATACTACAGATCTAAAAGCTTTAGAAGACAGCAAAATGTTTCAATAAGTATTTTGTTTTCCTATGTGTGTATGAATTTTCTTATGTGTGTATGAAGGAGACAAACGGCAGGCTGAGTGTAACGAGTGTCTCACCCAAAGCCAAAAGAGTGAAATATTTCGCAGTCTTTGCTTGTCAACTGGTCAACACAGAACGAAAAGGAACTTGATAACTAAAATGCATAAATGGACAGATTATAGAGCATTAAAATAAAAAATAGGATAAACAGTGTTCTTCTTGTTAGCATTTCAATAAATTACGATTGATAATAATTATGTAGGACTTTTGAGGTTAGAGTATTTGACATAAAATGTATACAGGAATCAGTGCACAGGTACAGGCTATTTCCGGAAATTTTCGATCGACAGTTATGTTTGTGGCAGCACTATGAGGCGCTATTATGTATATAATTGACAACTATACTGAGTTTGAATGATATAATGACCATGATCTACATTCTAATAATAACATATATTTAGAAGCTTCCAAAATTAACATTAGATATTCCAGAATATCGTTGCCCAGAAAAGTGGCCGGGGAAAGGTGACCCAGTTAATCCTATATAATTATTATACCTTCTCCTCCTACTCTAATCCTTCTAATCGGTCACATCATTAGTCTCCTCACACACTAAAACACAGGACATTCCTAGTTGTACAATGCTTCACTAGTATTGTTATATATTGTTATGATTTGCTCCTTGAATATGAGCTGCTGCTGCTGCTACTCTCTCTCTCTCTCTCTCTCTCTCTCTCTCTCTCTCTCTCTCTCTCTCTCTCTCTCTCTCTCTCTCTCTCTCTCTCTCTCTCTCTCTCTCTCTCTCTCTCTCTTCTCTCTCTCTCTCTCTCTCTCTCTCTCTCTCTCTCTCTCTCCTCTCTCTCTCTCTCTCTCTCTCTCTCTCTCTCTCTCTCTCTCTCTCTCTCTCTCTCTCTCTCTCTCTCTCTCTCTCTCTCTCTCTCTCTCTCTCTCTCTCTATCTCTCTCTCTCTCTCTCTCTCTCTCTCTCTCTCTCTCTCTCTCTCTCTCTCTCTCTCTCTCTCTCTCACGGGGGGATACCCGTGATCGCTGTACAGGACAGTAGATGTGGCAACGTGTGGTATTGAGATGCCTTGGTATTGAATTGGCTTGGTATTGAGCTGGTATGGTGACGAAACCGACTGGTGAAGAAAAGGTCTGGTCATGAGATGGCATGGTGTTGAGGTGACTCGTCTTGTCTGTGTGGTGAGATGACACGGTGTTGAGATGTCTAGCATCCAATTGGTTAAGGGGGGTCACTGGCTTTGTTTCATCTTTCTCTCCTTTTCTCTCTTTCTCTGGCTTGTATCCATTCGGCCCCATTCAGCTAACTGTTTTAAGATGTTTATCCCCATCCAGGTGTCGATTTCATCCTAGCGAGCGATAGCGAGCCAGCATTGTATGGAGAAATCCGGCTTCGCCGGAGAAATTTTTCTATCGAAAAATGTACACATTTAGCTTGCTGTCAAAACAAAAATATATATATATGCTGGCTCGCTACAGCTCGCCAGGAAAATGTTGAAACCTGGATGGGGGTACACGTCTTAAAACAGTAGGCTGAATGGGGCCGAATGGATACAAGCCAAAGAGAGAGGGAGAAAAAGAAAAAAAGCGAAGTGGGCTCCCTTAATAAAGTAAACGCATCGTCATCTGATTGAAAGGGTCAGGACATTCAGTATATGGCCACTGGGGTTTATATCATTAGTAATGGACTCCAGACATGTCATCATAATTGGCATGGATAACGATAGATAGACAGATGGATAGATAGATAGATATCGATTTGATATACTGTAGATAAATAAGATGATTATTAACTACAAAAGCAAAGATCGTTTAGAATAATAAAATAATAACTTTAGATCTTTACTATGACAAATAATATGTCGGTATTTAATCAGACGACCTTGTTCTCTATAGAGTCTAGGCATCCATGTCTACCTATCTATCCAGCTATCAAGTTATTTATCCATCCATCTACTGTAGTCTCTAACTATTTTCATATCTAGCTATCCGTATCAATTGACCAGTTTATTGATCTATCCATATGTCAACCTTCCGGTGAATCATCATCAGTCTGTCTCTCGCTCTCTCTCTCCTCTTCTTGCTCTCATCTCTACCCTCTCTCTCTCTCTCTCTCTCTCTCTCTCTCTCTATCTCTCTCTCTCTTTCTCCTCTTCTTGCTCTCATCTCTCTCTCTCTCTCTCTCTCTCTCTCTCTCGTAGTGGACCTATTCTTAGCGTGGTCCAGGGAATCAATATTCTAGCCACAACCACCGTACTTCCCACTGTTTATATATTTCGCTCCCGCTCTCTTTACTGTATATCAAACTATTGATATACTTATCAATCTATATAACGTTTAATTATCTATCTCTCTATTGACATAGCTGTAGTTATGAATCTATTAATGTATTTTTCTATCTCTTGCTATAAATATCTGAAAATACTTATCTCCATTAGCTTAACTATCTTTCAAATATATCCATCAGCTTACTGTATAATTATATTCACCTATCTATCAGTTTATATGTTGTGCTATAAAACCTAAACATCTGTATATATTCACCTGTCCATCCATTCGTGAGGTGCAGCTATTCTGAGTGAGTTGATCGATAGATACTCCCTATCACCACCCGACCCTCCTTCTCTCCTAATACCACCATCACCACCACCACCACCACCACCACTACTAGCACCATCATCATCATCACCACCATAACCACTCTCCTCCTCCTCTCCCAATACCAGTACCACCACCACCACCATAACCACCACCACTACTAGCACCATCATCATCATCACCACTACCACCACCATAACCACTCTCCTCCTCCTTTTCCAATACCACTGCCACCACCACCACATACTTCGCCTCCCCTTCCACCAATTCCAACTCAATAATGCCACTTTCCTCCAATCCTTCATCCTTAACAACAATTACCACCAACACCTCCCCCAAACCTCCTCCAATACACCACCAACAACACTATCTTCTGTTCTCTCCTCTTCCTCCTCCACCTCTTACTACACCATCACCACATCCTTCTATTCCTCCTCCACCTGCTCTTATTACTCCACCATCACCACCACCTCCTCTTACTCCACCACCACCACCTCCACCTCTTACTACACCATCACCACATCTTCCTATTCCTTCTCCACCTGCTCTTCTTACTCCACCACCACCACCTCCACCTCTTACTACACCATCACCACATCCTCCTATTCCTCCTCCACCTGCTCTTCTTACTCCACCACCACCACCTCCACCTCTTACTACACCATCACCACATCCACCTATTCTTCCTCTACCTGCTCTTCTTACTCCACCACCACCACCTCCACCTCTTACTACACCATCACCACATCCTTCTATTCTTCCTCCACCTGCTCTTCTTACTCCACCACCACCACCTCCACCTCTTACTACACCATCACCACATCCACCTATTCTTCCTCCACCTGCTCTTCTTACTCCACCACCACCAGCACCTTCTCCTCTTACTACACCATCACCACATCCTCCTCCACCTACTCTCCTAACTACACCACCACCACCACCACCTCCTCTTACTACACCATCACCACATCCTCCTATTCCTCCTCCACCTGCTCTTATTACTCCACCATCACTACCAAATCCTCCTACTCTTACTCCATCATCATCACCACCACATTCTCCTCCTCCTCCTTCACCACCTCCTCCACCACCGGTGTACTTGGGCAGTGTATAATTCACGAAGCAGAGGGAAGGAGGGATCAATCTTACTCCATTCCAGTCTCAGTCTCTCTCTCTCTCTCTCTCTCTCACACGCACTGTGCAAGTTGTTGTCATGCTTTCCTGTGAATGAGGTTTATCTTGGAATCGTATCTCAAGAAACTGTACTGTCTGTATTGATGTTATGGATACTAATATAGGCCCATGTTACACATGGCCAAAACATTGACATTTTGTGCCCAATTGAAAGTTAATTATTATATCACAAACAATTATTATTACGAAATGTATTATTGTCTGCCCGCATCCACTGTGTGGGGCGGCAAATTAAGGTTATTAAGTCAGAGGTAGGGGTCTCGGAAGGGGTGGGGGTCTCTCTCTCTCTCTCTCTCTCTCTCCCGAACAATTTATCAACACAGACAACTTTGTACACAAGTTTACACAAATACATTTGTTTGAATATCCCATCCCATCGATTATATCTTCAATCGCGTATCTCATTTTTTTTAAATTCTGCTAAAGTACTTAAAATATAATATTATATGTCTATTATATTACCGACTGTGGGTGTCTATTTCTGTGCGTGTCTACCAGTACATACCCACCAAAGCATTGAGATATATATATATATATATATATATATATATATATATATATACTGTATATCCCCTTCTCCCATGTTTAGCCCCATTAGTTTTGACATTTTAAGAGGTTTGCTCCATTAGTTGGTAATTGTATGACCTTTTGTGCCATTTAGGTGTCGATTTTTCATGGCGAGCGATAGCGAGCCTGTAATTTAGGAGGAACCGACGGCCATGATATTTTTCTACCGAAAAATGTACAAATTTACAAATTTACCTCAATGGGGTTTCTTGAGGCTATCTTTTAACATTGATGGAGGTCTTGGGAGGAAACTAAAGAGTCATTAATAAATAAAAATATACATATATGAACATATATATACAAATCTCTCCTGAACTCTAACACTCACGCTAACTCTCTTGGTGGGTGGGGAGAGAGCCTTTCACTTTATTGTCCTTGTCTTAAACCCTAGCACATACTGTTTTAGATTTAAGGCAAGACTACCTAGTAGGGTCTCGGTACCTATGTAACTCTCCTTCGTATAGTGACTATAAACGCCATCATTATCTGCATCTCACCAACATCATAATCATAATTCATAGTCATATAATTAGCATCATAATATATCGATCATCATCATCATAACGTTTCTATTACCATCAACATCCATTTTATCATCCTCACCATTATAATCACCACCACTCCCTCCCCCCTCCCCCACAACTACCATCAGCCCCACCACCATCACCAACACCACCATCAGCCCCACCACCACCACCACCACCATCATCATACCAAACAAACCCACACAAACCACTTCAGCGCTAACATAACATCAACTTCCATCATTATAAAATACCCAAGCGATTGACACTTCGTGAAATAAAATACAAATATAATGTGTCTGGGTTTGGAAAATGCGAAAGGAGGAGTTGGGAAGCACTTTGGAGAAAATATAGTTGGACGGAAACGGAAAGAGGAGGAGAAGCAAAAGAAGCACAAGCAGCAGAAGAAGAAGACACAGAAGAAGCAGGAGGAGACGAAGGAGCAGAAGAAACAGCAGTAGCAGACGAAGATGCCGAAGAAGACGCCAAAGAAGAAGACAAATGCAAAGATGCCGAAGAAGATGAAGACGCCGAAGACAAATAAGCTGAAAAAGAAGATGAAAAAGACAATGAAGAAGTGAAGTAGTAGTAGCAGTAGCAGCAGCAGCAGCAGTAGCAGTAGTAGTAGTAGTAGTAGTGGTGGTGGTGGTGGTGGTGGTGGTGGTGGTGGTGGTGGTGGTGGTGGTGGTGGTGGTGGTGGTGGTGGTGGTGGTGGTGGTGGTGGCGGTGGTGGTGGTGGTGGAAGAAGCAAGAAGGACAAAGGGCAAGGATGGAGGAGAGGAGGGGGATTAGGTGGGAGACTCTAGAAAAAGGAGAAATCGGGATGGGAGAAGAGCTGGCAAGTGAACATATTATAGTCAAGGAGAGAAACTGGATAGAGGGAGAGGGAAAAAGAAAGCAAGGTAAACAAAGAAGACAGATGGAGAGAAGGTAAACAAGAGGGATAGCAGAGAGGAAAACAAACTAAAAAAATATATAAAGGGGAGAATGAAGGGTACGGAAAAAAAGGCAAGTAAACGGGGAACATGGGATAAAATGATAAAAAAGGGTAACAATAAATGAAAAGGGAAGACAGTGAGAATGGATGACAGAGGGCAAGAAGGGAAGAAGAAAGTGTAAGAAATATAAACGAAGACACTGAGAATGGATGATAAGGAGAGAAAAAAGGGATAGCAAAAATCACGAAAGGACGAATGAGGGACAAGGTAAACGAATTAAGAAAACAAGAAGGGTACAAAGAGAAAGAGGAATGAGTGGACAGAAAGAAAGTTTAGAGACGAAGGGGAGAAGAAAGTAAAAAGTAAGAAAGGGCAAATGTTGGAGAGGGGAGGATGAGAAAGAAAGAAGTAAAGCGAAACGAGATCTGGAAAAGTAACTCGAGTTGTAATAACATGAATATATACAGAAATTAAGGGCAGGGACCGGATGGGGAGAGTACGCAAAAAAGAAGAGTAAGTGAAACGAAGCAGGTCACAGTGATCAAAGGGAAAACGAAATGATGGTCCAAGGAAACACAGGTCACAGTGATCAAAGGAAAAACGAAATGATGGTCCAAGGAAACACAAACAGCTGGTCCAAGGGAAAATTAAGAACTGATCCAAGGAAAAACGTAAAACTTATTAAAAGAAACATGAAACACTGAAAATATAAGTACAGTTGAAGTTAAAGCTGTGGAAGAGTAAAAGCAGTAAAGTTATAAAAGAGGAGGAAAACAAATGGACCATGTACGGACACGGGGTCATTGTATACTATTATTATATATATATATATATATATATATAGATATATAAATAATATATATATATATATATATATATATATATATATATATAGATATATATCTATATATATATATATATAATATATATATATATATATATAATATATAATATATATATATATATATATATATATATATATATATATTATATAATGTATACGATTAAGCCAAACAACTATAATATGAACATCAAAACAAAAATAATAACAATTATTATTAGGAATAAGTGCATATAATAAAGCCTCCTAATTTAATAAACACTTAACACAATAATCGAGAAAAAAACATGATAAATAAACAAGACATTCAAGTAAATATACAATTACAATAAAACTAAATATAAAACAAGAAAGAAAAACTCGTAAAGTAATGTAATACGGTAATGGTATGTGGTAAATGGCTGAGGAGTGAGTGACAGACTGAAGTTGTGTAAGACCAAGGGTACGCTTGGTTGATGGACCAGGAGGGGGAGGAAGAAGAAGGAGGAGGATGAGGATGAGAGGGTAGAAGAAGAAAGAAAAGGAAAGTGGCTGCCGAAAGATGAAAGGAGGAGGAAAAGGAGGGGAGGGTGGAAGAAGAGAAAAAAGAAAAGGAAAGTGACTGCCGACAGATGAAAGGAGGAGGATTTGAAGACAGGAGTACGAGGAAGAGAATGATGAGGATGCAAAGGATTCGAGAAGGTAGGAAGAAAATATAAGAAATGAAAAGGAATGAGGTGGAGGAAAGATCAGAGGAGGAGGAAGACTAAAAGTAAATAGGAGGAGGAAGACGAATAATGATGATGGGGAGGAAGAGGAAGGAGAAAACGAGAGACATAAAACACTAGACGGTAAAAATGAGATGGAGGAGTTGAATAATAAGAGAGAGAGAGAGAGAGATTTACATAGATACACAGGCCACACAGATCTTACGATCCCTGCGAGGTGGCCAGGACTTAATTCTAATAGAGATAGCAACCCAAAGATAAAGTGGAAGGAAAGGATAGCAAAGATGAAAGGGAGAGAGAGAAGGGGGGTGGGGTAACCATACATTAGAGCTGAATACAGGGACACCAACAGCAAGTAGACAGCTTCAGTAACTTAAGATAAAAAGCATAGGAGTGGATAAATCTATCTATCTATCTATCTATCTATCTATATGCTCAGGCCCAATCCCCATTTTGGGGGTAGCCGACTCAAGACAGAGCAAGAACAGGGAAAACACAAAAACAACATAAAACAAAAAATAAACACAGATAAAAAACACAAACTCTCACACATCCAGGTCACCCAGGAGAAGACCCAGAGACCAGGGTTACCAAGGTCGCTCCAGCACTCCCCCGGCCCCTGACCACCCGGAGAGGTTCCGATCTCGGCAGGCAGACATGCAGCGGAGCCAAAGCCACAAGCCCTCCCACCACACTTCCAGGCACACCCTTCATATTAATCGTCTCCCCGGGCCAGGCGCCTGATGGACTATTATCTAGTCCAACTTGCGCCCGACCCCTTACTCCAAATGACCACGTGTTCACTCAACTATTCACAAGCATTCTCCATTCACTCCTGTCCACCACCACTTCCCCTGCCTGATCTATAGTCATTCATCTATCATCCAAAGCCTTTCTTACACAGTCTCTCCATCTCAATGGGGGTCTTCCTGCCCTTCTATCTCCCCTTGTACCTGACTCACATATTCTCTTTGTAAGCCTTTCATCTCCCATTCGTTCAACATGACCATACCAGCTCAGCACCCTTCTGTCCACTCTGGCTGACAAATGTTCCTGCTGCCCCACTCTCCTACGTATCTCTTCATTCCTCAATCTGTCTCTACGAGTAACTCCACACATACTCCTCAAGCAGCTCATCTCCATCACATCCAGCCCTCTTTTCTCCTTTTTCTTCAGAGCCCATGTCTCAGCCCCATACATCACTGTTGGCACAACAATTCCTTGATACAGTGCACTTTTTACTTTCACTCCGAGATTTCTCGTCTTCCACATACTTCCCATTGCTCCGAAAACCTTCCTTCCTTCACACACTCTCTGTTTTACCTCCACTTCCATACCTCCACTCCTGCTTATTGTTCCTCCTAGATATTTAAAACACTACTTGTTCCAATATTTCCCCATCCAGCCTCACATCTAGATTCACCCTATGCTCTCCCCTATTACACACCATTACTTTACTTTTATTGACGTTCACCTTCAGTTTCCTCCTTCCACAAACCACACCAAACTCTTTGACTACCCGCTGCAGTTTCTCATCAGAATCCGCCAATAAATAATAAATACAAACAGATAAATAGATAGGTGTACTAGTATGATAAGAATGAAGGAGAGTGTTGTTGTTGTTTACGGGACACCCTCATGGTAAGCCACGATAGTATTGAGATTTTAAGACGTTCACCCTGTTAGGTTGGTGATTTTAAGAGCTTTCGACCCATTTCTTTGTCAAAATTAAGACCTTTCGTGTCCATTAGATATCCATTTTTTTTCCGGCGAGCAATAGCGAGCCTATAATTTAAGAGGAGCCAGCCTTCGGCCGAAACTTTTTTCTACCGAAAAATGCACATATTTATCTCGAAGGGGGGTCTTGGTGTGTCTTTTTAAGCCTGATGGATGTCTTGGGAGCAAACTACCTCCCTCCTTTAAGTTATAGTAAATAGACAGTATATTATATAGCTAGAGGAAATACGTAGGCTATGTACAGTAGGTATACATAGATAAAATGCAACAAACACGAACGAATGATATAAAAATAGGACTGCCTCTATTCTTCCCTAAAGAGCTCATTTCCCCTCCTTCCTTCCCGTAGGCGTCCATTCTACCTTTAGGCACATTATTCTTCAGTCTCTCTCTCTCTCCCCCCTTCTCTTCCACACACACACACACACACACACACACACTCTCTCTCTCTCTCTCTCTCTCTCTCTCTCACTTACTCACTCACTCATACACATTGGTTTGCTAAGTTAACTTTAATTGTGTTACCAATTTGATTGACAACTTGCTAGCTTCAGGCATAAGGAAATTTGAGGTATAAACATCGTTATTTAGGACAATTAACAACTAAAATGCGGTCATAGTACATATACAAAAAAGCAAACTAATCATACTTTCTATCCTTCAGCAACCTACATAAGTATTGCATTTCTGTTATATATCGATGTTTACGGCTACAACTTCCTTATAGCCTGAAACTCGCAAATGGTCGATTACTTATTGAACCTTGCTGCATGTTTTCCTTCTTCTATATAATTCCCTATTCCTTAAACTTCAACTTCATCCCTACCTTCCTTTCCTACATTAGTTCAGGCAATCTATAGCAAAAATTGCCTTAACCTGGGCAAAATTGTTTCAGAAGCTTTCTAAACTGTTTCCAGCTCAGGAACCATTGCCGAGTAACATCCAAAATCCGACAAAATTGGACACCGGAAACACTCCCAAAAATGAAATTCAAAATGTCGGCCCGGATGTTTCCTATGCAATAAAAGAAAACGTGGTTGAGGTCCCCCTTAACCCCTTCTGTACCGGCGACGTCTTTTTACGTATTTTCTAGCAATATTTAGACGATTGTATGCAGTTTATGAAGAAGCTGTGGTAGTAAAATGGATTAAGTGAGATAGTTCGATGCCTGACAATTGCTGGAGGCCCCTGTTAAACTGAATAACATCGTTTAATAGTAGCCAGAATAAACTTTAAAAGACGACCCGGTACGGAAGAGGTTAAGGGGGGATGGGCCGGTTTTCTGGACCACTTTCTCCCTCATGTTTAGCCCCATTAGTTTTCAGATGTTAAGATGCTTGCCCCATTAGTTAGTCGATTTTAAGACCTTTCGCCCCATTTCTACGGCAATGTTTAGACCTTTCGTGCTATTTAGGTGTCGATTTTTTCCCTGGCGAACGATAGTGAGCCTGTATTGTTGGAAGAACCGGCCTTCGGCCGGGAAATTTTTCTACCGAAAAATGTACAAATTAATCTAGAAGGGGGATCTAATGGATTTTTGTTTTTTAAATTTGATGGAGGTCTAGGGAGGAAACTAGAAAAAATAATGAATACATGCAAAAATCGCCCAAACAGTGAACCATCCCCCCTTAACCACTTCTCTCGCACATTATTTCCCACGGTTCAAAACACACTAGCCGTCCCAATGTGAAGCAAACAAAAATGTCTTCAGAATATTTTTCGTTCTTTATTTTTTTTTTCAGTAACTCACTATATATTTTGTTTTCAAACTCTTAACTTTACTCTACATTACTCTCCTTCGTTTCCTTTATCTTACTCCACATTAGTCTTTCCACTGTTTTTATTTTACTCCACATTACTCCCTCAACCCCTATATTTTACTCCACATTACTCCCTCAACTCCAATATTTTACTCCACATTACTCCCTCAACTCCTATATTTTACTCCACATTACTCTTTCCACTGTTTTTATTTTACTCCACATTACTCCCTCAACTCCTATATTTTACTCCACATTACTCCCTCAACTCCTATATTTTACTCCACATTACTCCCTCAACTCCTATATATTTACTCACAAAAACAGCCCCGCTACAAAAGTCCTTATATATAAAGCAAAATGTGTTAAAGCAGTTACACTATCATATGCATTACATTTAACTGTTTCCAGTATGTATTACAACTGAGAGTGAGGGTCCGAGTTTAGGTGGTGAGACGGTGAGGCACGAAGGCGAAGCAGCTTCAGGGATGGAGCTGCTTCGAGCCGTGAGTTGAACTCTAATGTTTCGCGTGTCTCACTCCCTAGACTGGAACAAGACCTCACGGGCTTCACCGTGTTGAGCGGTTGGATGTGCAGGCTCTCAGCCTATGCCCGAGAGGGAGTAGTTAGAATATAGAAAAGAAAAAAAAAAGTTGGGGATTATTATTATTATTTTTTGTTTTCATAATTACCCACTTCAACACTTACTATATTATTTTCCTTACTTATTCTTCATCTTTCCCTTACTATAATACAAATTATAAATAATCCTCTTCCTACCGTCTCCTACTTCTCTTATTCTTATTCCCTGCTTCATCCCCTATATCTTTTATTCTCGACACTTAACCATCAACTTACTCTTCCTCCCTCCCTTCTTTACTTTACCTTTTCTCGCTTACACCATGTTTACTCACAACACTCACTAAAACTTTAATAGGAGTCTCTCTATGAACACACGTTTCTCTAATATTGGCTACACAGGTTGAAGTAGAAGCTCTTAAGCCGGTATTAGACGAGCTCTTTTTCCATCAACTTTTCTGGTCAAAACTGATTTGGCAGCTTAGGGGGTACTCTTTTAAATGTTATAATATTTATGTAAATTATATTACGGCATCTTCAATCTTGTTACCGATAGGGAGATTGTAGGCACCAATCGAGCATGGCAGTACCCAGGGGAGGCCACATAGGCATATGATAAGGAGTTGCTGGAACTCTTGTTTCATTTGCCTGGCTTCCCCCACTGTTTCTATTTGTGCCTCACCTATATAGAGAGTAATCCAACTAATACAGGCAGATTTGCCTTTTGTCTCCTTAATGCACATATGACAAAAAAATGCAAGAAATCCCTGAAATGTTGCGAGAAAACTATTAACCCCTTCTGTACCGGCGCAGTCCTTGTAGCTTGAGTATGGCTACTATTAGGTGATTGTATTGAGTTTAAAAGGGATTTCAAGCAATCAATAGCCTTCGAACTCTCTCACTTAACCCTTTTTACAACCATAGATCCTGCCTAAACTACTCAAAATAGTCTAAATATAGCTAGCATAAACTTAAAAAGACGTCGCCGGTACAAAAGGGGTTAACCATCGAAAATGGACGCTACCTCCTGTAAGCATTGTTTTTTAATGACTCCCCATATAGATTTCCCTTACTATTCCCACTTTTACCCTATAGTATTCCTCCCCATACTTTATTTCTACCTTCTCATTCCTGCTTATTGTATTATTATGTATTATATGCTGTATATCCCTCGTACCATACCAAGGCGGTGGTGTAAAAAGAAAATGTAAACAAATATACAAAACAAATAATAATAATAATAATAATAATAATAATGATAATAATAATAATAATAATGATAATAATAATAATAATAATAATAAAGACCCACTGCGAACACCCTTACCTCTAACATACACAAGTTATAGCAGAACATTTTCTCTTCCGTCTTTCACATTCCCCACAATATCTCATAATAAACTCCCCTTCCTAATTAATTTTCACATTTGTCTTCTCCCTTCCTTTTTTCCTACCTTCTTACTCTACCTCTGCTCCCCTCACACTATACTTGTTTACGGTCCAACACAAAGATCGAGCTAAACAAACAAAAATCTGTATTCTTATTCCTAATTAATCCTCTTACTCTCCCTCCTTTCCTCTTTTACTTTCTCTCTTCCCCGTCAGTCCATACAATCATGTCCTTGAGCCAACACACAAAAAATCCCACTCTTGAACACGTTTTCCCTTAATATACACCAGTTAAAGGAGATACTCATAAGGGTGGCCCAGAAGCTCAGTTTGACATGGCCAGCCGAGTACTGTACAGACTATTTTGAACGTGTTAGTTGATAGCTTGTAAGAGTGCCAAAGACGATCACTGTCCGTCATGTATTGTAGTTCACGCATTATACAAACTGATTATATGCCTCTCATTTCAGTCTGTGAAGTCGAAGTCGAAGAGAGAGAGAGAGAGAGAGATATTTACATAGATTTTCATTGATACACTGGCCACACAGATCTTACGATCCCTGCGAAGTGGCCATCATTAAATATTAGTAGAGATGGCAACCCTACCTAAGAGAACGTGGAAGGAAAGGACAGCAAAGATGAAGGCTCTCTCCCCACCCTCCGGCAATTTGTAGAGCGAGACAGAGTGAGTGTGTGTGAGTGTGTGAGTGAAAGAGAGCGTGAGTGAGAACAACATAAAGGCGAGAGAGAGAGAGAGAGAGAGAGAGAGAGAGAGAGAGAGAGAGAGAGAGAGAGAGAGAGAGAGAGAGAGAGAGAAAGTAGAAGGAAACCGAACGAGAGCAGTGAGTGTGGTTACGTGAAGTGCTGGAGCCGAAGTGTGTGTGGCTTGTTTAAACGAATCAGACTAACGATAAAACCGAGATGTAAAGTATTCAGACGGGCACATCAAGACGGGTACTGTAAACACCGTTATGAACATGTGTGCGAATTACAAAAATACATACAATATCAAACTGCAAATGTACATA
Organism: Paralithodes platypus; assembly: GCA_032716605.1. NCBI lineage: Eukaryota > Metazoa > Arthropoda > Malacostraca > Decapoda > Lithodidae > Paralithodes > Paralithodes platypus. The sequence goes on from CM064543.1 coordinate 134,906, forward strand.
CACTGTCAAACTACAAATATACATAAATACACTGTGAAACTGCAAATATACATACACACAGTCAAACTGTTCATATACATACATTGTTAACTACAAATATACATACAGTAAATACACTGTCAAACTACAAATATACATACAGTCAAACTACACATAAACAGTACTTAAACAGTCAAACTACACATAAACAGTACTTAAACACAGTCAAACTACACATAAACAGTACTTAAACAGTCAAACTACACATAAACAGTACTTAAACACAGTCAAACTACACATAAACAGTACTTAAACACAGTCAAACTACACATAAACAGTACTTAAACACAGTCAAACTATACATACAGGTACACACACACTCAAAATAAAAATATACATGCACACACTGTCACTCAACATATAAATACACTGTCAAATACACATATACATACATACACTGTCAAACTAATCACACACACACACACACACTCGAATTGGACACAGCTAAAATATTTGAAATATTTGAAAATAGCGTGTGCTAGATTGTAAGCCAAGCCCTCCTACTACGACGTACAGCACTAAAAGATTCACAGGCTTCAGTTCCAACACTACACTAGGGAAATACCTACAGTTTCCCTTCATAATCGATTAATCACAGTAAATAAAAATGACGATGTTTTCTACTTCACATATAAGATATACTATCATAAATCCAGGTACTTAAGCTAACATTTACAGTTTAATATACTGTACATCAAATTTCAGGTCATGCATTATATTATGGGGAAGACGCTCATTACAGGCAGCCAGCCTTTTGTCTCCTTCATACACATAGGAAATAATACATGTTAATACATTAAGCTAGACATTACCCATATGATATGGGTAACACTATATTATAAGGCTTAATGTATATATCATAAGGTGTTGGAACTGGAGGAAGGAGAGAGGAAGAGATAACAGAGAAAGAATGGAACGACCTCCCACAAAAATCTAGAACGACCAATAGACAATAGTGGAAGAGAGAGTCATAGTAAGATACAATACAATGAGAACAAAGAGAGAGAGAGAGAGAGAGAGAGAGAGAGAGAGAGAGAGAGATCATTTGTATCTGTGTGTATGTGTGTGTGTGTGTTTGGGTGTGAGTGTGTGTGTCAGATAAAGTGACTAAGTGAGTGAGTGAGTGTGGAGCCGGAGGAAACATAAAGGGAT
>CM064543.1:136196-247085 GCA_032716605.1 Paralithodes platypus
TCAACATGTATTATATTTATCCTCAACATTGGTCTGGCAGCGTATGAGGTCAACATGTATAATATTTATCCTCAACATTGGTCTGGCAGCGTGTGAGGTCAACATGTATTATATTTATCCTCAACATTGGTCTGGCAGCGTATGAGGTCAACATGTATAATATTTATCCTCAACATTGGTCTGGCAGCGTATGAGGTCAACATTTATAATATTTCGGTTGCTTAAGGGGAGATTTCCACTTGAGGGATTTTTTTCTTGACCCCTTTCTCCCTCATGGTTAGCCCCATTGCTTTTGATATTATAAGACGTTCGCCCCATTAGTTTGGCGATTTTAAGAACTTTCGCCCCATTTCTGTCAATATTAAGACTTTTCATGCCATTTAGGTGTCAATTTTTTCCTGGCGAGCGATAGCGAGCCTGTAATTTAAGAGGAACCGGCCTTCGGCCGGGACATTTTTCTACCGAAAAATGTATAAATTTATCTTGAAAGGGGGTCTAGGGGCTGTAATGTTAAGCTTGATGGAAGTCTAGCGAACTAACTAAAAACCTCCCCTTAAATTCATCTACCATCAGTCTAGTTTCCGATACCAGTGCAATATAGTCCAGAAATGTTGACTGTTGATTATCGAATGTTGACTATAAAATCTCGTGTGATACCGACTTAACCCGCCCTCGACTACTGAAAGGGTTACCGGAGTAGCCTGTAGGTTATGTGGAAATACCGCCACCGTAGGATTGAAAGCAAAGGACGTACAGAATATTCATACATCCGGCGGGGTACACCAATGATCAGAATGGATATGCATGAACGTGGAAATGAAGGAAGGATGTGGAGTAAATACGGCCACACTCCTCTCTCATCGGCCACGCTCCTCAACGGCCACGTTTCTAAACGCCACTGTCCTGACCGGCCACCCTCCTAAATGGCCACGCTCCTTAATGGCCACGCTCTTAAACAGCCACGCTCCTCAATGGCCCCGCTTCTAAACAGCCACGCTCCTCAATGGCCACGAGCCTAAACAGCCACAACCAGAACAACCACGCTCCTAAACAGCCACAACCAGAACAGCCACCCTCCTAAATTGCCACGCTCCTAAACGGTCAAGCTCCTCAATGGCCACGCTCCTAAACAGCCACAACCAGAACAGCCACGCTCCTCATTGGCCCCGCTCCTAAACGGCCACAACCAGAACGGCCACTATTCTAGGTGTTAAGCAGTCTAGGTTTGGTTATAGTTCACTTTGGTCATGTTACGTTAGGTCACAGGATAAAGGCAGTTTTGGATTTAGTCAGGTTAGGTTGTTTAACCCTATTTGCCTCCCCCCCCCCCCTTGTTTCGTTCCATTAGTTTGGAGATTTTGAGACGTTTGGCAGCACTGTATAATATCTCGCGAGACTCTAACTCAGAGCCCTCAGTGCAGCGGCCGCCTGGCTGGGGGAAGGATGTGTGGCTTGTCGTGCTCCCACTCCCTCGCAATCGATTCTATAGGCTTTAAGACGCTTAAAAGCCTGTAAATTGCCATGGCGTTCGGGGAACGTCTCACGCAGGCAATGGGTTAATATTATTTTATTATTATTATTATTATTATTATTTTTACTACTAGTAGTAGTAGTAGTAAAGATTCGACGATTTACCCGAAGTCAATGAACCCGGACCATATGTCCATAATATTATTTAAAAAAAAAGTTACATATATACATTGTGATGGTGATTCCATGCAACACAGCCCCCTTGTTCTAGTTGTGGTGCAATGGGTTCTACAAACCAGTTACATTATATATCAGTAGACAGTTGTATTAAACTTGGAATGGTCTGTGAATGTTAGAGGGTTAAGGTAATGTTGATCAACTTTGCTCCATAGGCTGAGAGAGAGAGAGAGAGAGAGAGAGAGAGAGAGAGAGAGAGAGAGAGAGAGAGAGAGAGAGAGAGAGAGAGAGAGAGAGAGAGAGAGAGAGAGAGAGAGAGAGAGAGAGAGAGAGAGAGAGAGAGAGAGAGAGAGAGAGAGAGAGAACACGGCCATTGATATTGACGTCATCACAGGTAAGATAGAGAGTACAATGAAGGAGATAGCTTGCACCGGGAATATTATATGATATGCTCTTGTCGAGTATCAAAAGATTCTAAATAAATAACCTGTTTAAAGAAAGAGTTGATTAGAATAGTTTTATTTGTAAAATGTACTATATATATAGTTTATATTTAGCATATTAGCCATGATATAAAAAATATAGGACGAAAAGGTAAAGCCAGAATAAACCAATATAAACCTTGTGGTTTATGTTTGTTTTTTTGTTTTTTTGTGTTTTTTTTTGGGGGGGGGGGATTTAGCTTTTCGTCCTTTATTTGTTTTTGTATATAATTAGACGATTTGATACAGTCTAGGAAACACATTAGGTAGCCGGAGATTTAGCCGGAGCTATTATTATTTATTATTCCCACTGGTATTCTTCCAAGCCATATATAATCATCCAATGTTAGCCAGAATACAGTATACAAATGCATCTTAATACTGAATGAGATTAATGCGTAATTTTCTTTGTAAACATTTATGGGTTTCAAAAGTGTATAATGTGTATATAATCATGAGTACAGTATATTGATAATGATTTACCTTTTTACCTTTATTTAATTGGTTTATCACTACCAATATACCATCACAAGAGTATATTATTATGTACGCTTCAATCACTCATTTCATACTCATACTATTTTACAATATATTGTTTTCATAAAAGGCGAGGAGTGTGATCTACATTGAACTTAGTAAAATGTTATAGCTATCGATACTTCGAACGATATTTCTGATCTTCAAAAGGATTTCGTGCGCTAAAAAACTCAATGGTATACAATGGTTATGACAAAGCTATATAGAATCATTGTGTATGTTGACAGCGATTTACCTCGCTATCCTGGTATTACATGGTTTTATGACCGACAATTTATATTGTAATGGGGAAATATAATGGACACTTAATTACCCTTTTCATGCCTCTATTTATAAAGTACTGACAGAAGGTAATTATTTTTAAAAGACCCAGTCTATGATAAATTACTTATTGTGCCGGTAGATGGATTTCATTCGTTTGATTAAGGGGGGTCACCTGTTGTTTTTTCTTTCTCTCCTTTTCTCTCTTTCTCTGGATTGTATCCATTCGGCCCCATTCAGCCAACTGTTCTAAGACGTTTATCGTCATCCAGGTGTACATCACGAATGTATTTTTTTATGTAGTAGTTAACTCATTTAACTAGTCAACTGATATTTGAAAGAAAACACACTCGCAATGTATTCGTACTATTGTCCTTTCATACATTAAACACGACGAGGAACAGATCTTATGTGGCCAACTGTACATGATCAGAAATAAAATATAAGCCCGTTTTAGATAATTACGGCACCAAAATGGCGTCCAAAGAAAAAGCTGACGACCGATCTCTCTTATCGCAGGATCTCTGGTGTGAGGGGGTTCAGGCAGTCTTGGTTGGGGGGGGGGGGGGAGGGGAAAGGGGGGAAGAGAGAGAGGAAAGTTTGAAGTGAGGGGAATGTTGAGAAAGGAGGGGGGTGAAGAATAGGAGTGCATGACAAGGAAGAAGAGAAGAAAGGAAAAGGAAGAGAGATGATATTGATAGTAGGAGAGGCAAGGAGAGAGAAACAGATAATAAGATTGGATTGGAAAAGGAGGGCAAGGTGTGTGGATGGGTTTGGTAGTGTTGGGTTCCGGAAAGCGGGATAAAGTGGTAGTAATAGTGAGAAAGGAGGGGAGAGGAGAGGAGACGGTATCAGATAAAAAAAGAAAGGGAAGAGAAGGGTAGGAGACAAATAAAAACAATGGAAGAATACATTACATAAGTGATGGGAAGAATTGTAAAGAATGGAAAGGAAAGGAATAAAATGAAAGACAAGCATATAGAAGACTTGAGCAAAGAAGAGAGGATATGAGTGAGTGTGTGGATTTAGGAATGTAGGTGTCTATATGTAAGGAGAGGGGAGAAAGTTTGACGATTGAATAATGTAGAGAGAGAGAGGGGGGGGGGGAGATGAAGGGAGCAGAGGAGGGAGAGAAAAGGCAGACACAAGAGAAGAAAGGTGAAGATATGAGAGGAGATAATCGAAAAATAACATAAGAAAAGAAGACTGGAAAGGATAATACTATAGACGAGGATAAAATCAAATATCGAAGGATAGGTAGGAATAAGTGAAGAGGAGAGTGACCAGATTCAGGAATGTTGGGTTGTGAAAGGGGGATGGGAGGGAAAGGTTTGCTTGACAAGACGCACAGAGAGTGGAGAGGATAGTTAAGGAAAGAAAGGAAATGGGAGAAAAGAAGAGGAATGGGAATTTGATGGTATTATTATGTTACCTCCACCAACCGACTTTACTCCTAGACTCAATTAATGAAATCAACAAATACATGTGGCAGTCCAGGGATTCGAACCTAGGATGCTCACACCGTATGAGAGGACAGGACAGGAGATACTAGATAAGACTGGATAGGATAGGTTTGGAGAAGGACGAGAGCAGGTTAATGAGTTCTACTGAACTAGGGGGAAGACTGAAGACACTGACCTGCGATATATATATGGTAGAGGTGCAAAGAGAGTAGAAGAAGGGGTGAGGTGGGCGGGGGAGGTTAACATGCGAGGGCTAGGCCTATAGAGAGGAGGGAAGATGCATACATTGAAAGTGGAGAGTAGGTAAGACAAGCTTGAGATGTAGAGATGTGGAAAATAACGCAGACGAATACATGGAGGAAGAAAACTGAAAGCGACAAGAGAAGATGAAAAGGAAGAAACGATATAACGGTATTTATATTTAAAAAATGAATAGTTAATATGATTATATATGGTACGGTATATAATTGAAAACCGTATACAGCAGGTTGTATATGTTGTTTCACCTTATATTCCCAAACCTGTGGCATATAAATAAGTTGCACCTTAACCCAGTGACCCTCGCACGTATTCCAGCAACCTCCAGTGATTGTAAAGTGGTTAAGATATTACAGTCTGTCCAGAGGGAGAAAGTGTATTACAACTGTAGAAGGCGGTGACGGGGGCAAGGTCATGGGCTGTGGAGGCCAGGGAGATCACTAACTTGGTAGAGATATAGATATAATTATATATAGGTAAATTGTGCTTGTGTGTGTGTATATAATTATATATATATATATATACTGTATATATATATATATATATATATATATATATATATATATATATATATATATATATATATATATATATATAATATATATATATATATATATATATATATATATATATATATATACTGTATATATATATATATAATTATACTGTGTGTGTGTGTGTGTTTTCACTCAGCCGAGCTCAAACCACCAACAGTCAGGAATCCATGTATTAATCAACTGTATCACGACGTGATATAGAATATTTAACCTTTTCCTATTTATAATATGAAGAAAGGGAAATCCTACTTGAAGAAAGTATTCCATTTCATACACAAGTCGTAGGACCCAAATTCCAGGGATTTTTACAAAATATCCCACACAACTTCGGGTTACATTGATTAAAAAGAATTCTCACCTAGCTGGGTGCGATCCTAGCACAAAATGTAATCATATTTACTGAGGGATATAGCTTGACCAGTACATGTGTAAGTACTATTTATTTGCTAATAAATATGACATTGGGATAGCATTCTATAGGTTTATAGATTAGGACGTTATGTTATTTTGTTGTGTTTTTAAGATATGTGTGGTCCACGATAATAACTTTAAATAGTTTCTTACTATAGTAATTTAATTTTAGGATCCGTTTCGATGCCTGATAATGTTCGAAATACCGTAGTTATAGCAGTCAAGAATTACACGGTCGTTGCTCTTAGTCTCCTGTCCCTACTGAAAATACGGTACTAGTACCCTAGCGGCCAACCCACCACCGTTGATATATACAGTATATATATATATACATATATATACATATATATACATACATATACACTCTTATACTCCCAGCCGGACTCGAACCACCGACATTCACTACACCATGGTGTAATGGGATTGAGAAAATTTGGAATTGAATAATTGGAAAACTGCAGAAAAGGACAGTGGTAGAGTAAAGGTGTACGAAAATGAAACTTAAAAGTTATTGTATGCTAGAGTTGGAAACATTTAAGAATGTGAATTTGAAGCAGTTATACGTTTCTGTAGAAATACATTATATTGAAAACTTTAATATTTTGCGTTTGTTATGGACTAAATTTGTAGATAATGAGAGTGTACCATGAACGCATAAAGAACATGGATAATTGTAGAGAAGATAAAAATGAATAAATAGGTATTGAGATATTGAGTCATGGTTGAACAGAGAGAGAGAGAGATCGTGAACGAGAGCAACAGAGTGGTGAGTTATGGCAGCACAGTGACTTGTTGAACCAACATGAGTAAGAAGAGCAGGGGCCATATTTATCATTCACTTGTTTTCAGGTTAGCTACAGTCACACTCAAAAGTTGTCATGTTCTCTTACATCTCTATTTAATCTTAATGCAAACAAAAGTAATGTTCCTTTGAACACACTAGAAAGGAAACTATAACTTAGGGTGTTTTGCTTGTTTATAACTGTCCTTTTTGCTAGAGAGATAATCTAAGTTGATATTAAGGAGGCAGGAGAAAACCTTTGATGGTGATTGCACTCTTGCACATTTATCTACCTAGCATTTGCAACTTAGGAGTTAGTTTAAGCAGTTCGAAGGTTCAAAATTGATGGGATTAAATTTTGCAAATGTCAAATTGTCTTCAATAATTAGCTGACCATATGATGAATAACTGTAGATATATGGTTCTAGCAAATTTAATAGACCATTCTCATATTATTTTAGTAGCCCATTTGGTGTACTATTTACTTCACGTCGAAGGGCTGGCAAATTATTAACCTCTATTGATTATATTGATTAGCCGATACACTTTTTCTGTTGCACTAGACATATCTAAGGCCTTCGATAGAGTCTGGCACAAATCTTTAATGCCTAAACTACCCTCCTTCGGTTTCCGTCCCTCCATCTGTGCCTTTGTCTCTAATTTCCTTTCCGGCCGTTCCATAGCTGTGGTTGTGGACAGCCATCGCACACTTCCTCATCCTATCAACTCCGGTGTTCCTCAGGGTTCTGTCGTATCTCCTATTCTCTTTCTAATGTTCATAAATGATCTCAAATGTACATCCAGTCCCATCCATTCATATGCAGACGACTCTACCTTACACCACTCAATTAGTTTTCCAGAACGCCCCAGCCAGCAGTCCCTCTAAAGCAAACGTAATGAAGCCATAAAACACTTATCTTCTGATCTAGCTACTATTTCCAATTGGGGTGGAGAAAACCTTGTTGCATTTAATGCTTCCAAGAGACCAAGACTCACTTTATCCATCTTACTACCCTTCAGGAACCTCCAGAGGACTATCCCTTATTCTTCAACAATACAAAAATCTACCCTTCATCTTCTCTCAATGTTCTCGGTGTCTCTTTTTCTTCTGCTCTTACTTGGAAGGACCAAATTACCAGTCTCGCTAAGGCAGCCTCCCAGAAGCTGGGTGTGCTCAACCGCCTCAAGGGGTTCTTTACCCCTGCGCAGCTTCTTGCTCTGTACAGGGGCACAGTGCGTCCTTGTATTGAGTATTGTTCACATGTGTGGGGAGGATCCTCTCACACCGGACTCCTACATAAAGTAGAAAGGAAAGCCTTTCGTATCATTAACTCCCGTCCACTCACCAACTCTCTGCAATCTCTCTCTCTCTTCGCCGCAATGTTGCATCTCTCACTATTCTATCGCTACTACAATAATCAGTGTTCCTCGGAGCTTTCCCAGTGTATACCACCTCCTCTATGTAGGGTACGTAGTACCCGCCTTGCAACACAATCCCACCTCTACTCTGTGCAACTCTCCAACCCAAGAGTAAAATGTTATTCTCAGACTTTCTTCTATTCAACTACTGAGCTCTGGAACTCTCTCCCAGAATCAGTCTTTCCCTCTTCCTATGACTTAAATTGCTTCAAACTCCGTGTGTCCAGGCATTTTAGCTCGAACATCCCTTGATTTCGGCCCTGTCACTCTTTCAACTCTGTGGGAGGCACTCGTTGCAGGCATTTATGCCTTTTTTCTCCCTCATTCACATAAAAACAAAAAACTGGGCATAACAGAGAGAGAGAGAGAGAGAGAGAGAGAGAGAGAGAGAGAGAGAGAGAGAGAGAGGGGGGGGGGAATAGATGGAGGCAGGCAGTGAAGTAGTGGTGACTGTGTCACTGGAGTGTGACAACAAGCACACCTCAGGCTCGTTACCACCACAAGGTCACCAGTCATGCTTCTCTCTCTCTCTCTCTCTCTCTCTCTCTCTCTCTCTCTCTCTCTCTCTCTCTCTCTCTCTCTCTCTCTCTCTCTCTCTCTCTCTCTCTCTCTCTCTCTCTCTCTCTCTCTCTCATATATATATATATATACAGTATACCGTATATATATATATTTGTTCATGTGTATATTGTTTTATGATAGTTTATAAACAAGATAACTAGGTTAGTTTAAAGCTGTATCTGAAATGTTAAAATTATTGACAAGAGAATCAGGTTAAGTTGAAGTTGGGTGTGAAATGTTTGTTGAAATATAAATAGTTCCGGTATTATGAGATGTGAGAATTTGTAATTTGTTTTATATATAATATGATGGTAGTTTTGGAGAGTTAGAAGGTTGTGCAGAAAATGTAGTGCACGACTGAAGATTAAAGGAAGTAGTTTAAGGAGTTACTGGTGCGCTTGGAGACTTGTAGAGGAGACTATTTTTCTTGTGTGGTTGGGGGGATTTGAGTAGTGGTAGCTTCATATGCTGATAAATGGGGATTGTGTGAGATGCTGTGAGTTGTGTGTGATGTGAATTATGTGTGATGTGAGTTAAGTGCGATGTGAGTTGTGTGATAATGTTAATTGTGTGTGATGTGAATTATGTGTGTGATGTAAGTTAAGTGCGATGTGAGTTGTGTGATAATGTTAATTGTGTGTGATGTGAATTATGTGTGATGTGAGTTAAGTGCGATGTGAGTTGTGTGATAATGTTAATTGTGTGTGATGTGAATTTGTGTAATGTTAATTGTGATTGTGTTAATTGTGTGTGATGTGAATTATGATTGTGAATTTGTGGAATGTTAATTGTGATTATTTTAATTGTGTGATGATGTGAATTGTGATTGTGAATTTGTGGAATGTTAATTGTGATTATGTTAATTGTGTGATGATGTTAATTGTGATGATGTGAATTGTGTGATGATGTGAATTGCGTGTGATGTGTTGGATTTTGATAATCGCGCCTCGATGATGTCTGAGAATGGTAAGGTTCTAGCCCCAACTCAATGTTTAGACTAGCACAAAAATAATTACCCCATGAGTACCTATGACGCTATTCCACATGTTATTCTGCATAGGCCTACCATTAGACGATTTTATGTAGTTTGTGAAATAGCTCGAGGAATCTAAGGGGTATGTATGGTCTCAATCAACCCTCTAGTTCTCACAAGCTATTCCTAAGCTGAACAAAATAATCTAATGATAACCAAATATATGAACAATTGTGTAATTTTATACTGAGAGGGTTAATCAAACTGGTTATCCAGACATCAATATATTTTGTTAAACATTATACAAAGATGGAATGTATGAACGCACTGCTCAATTGTATTTCCCACCATTACTGCTGATTTGCTTTTCCCATTGTACTGTCAATCCCCTTGCATTATATTCCAATTTCTATGTGCCTTATAAATCACAACCTGCATGTTCCCTATTTCACGTAAACATATATTTTCCTTCATTATTGCTAATATATATTCTTTATTTTTTTTCTTCAGACGCAGTACTCTGGTGCCGCGAAGTCGTCGTGGTGGGGATGGAAAGGGTGGTGGTGGCGGCGGAGGAGGGGAGCCCGCCCTGGATATGTCCCGAGCCCCCTCCCCTATTGTCAAACACCACCGCCACCACCAACAGGAGAACAACACCTTACACCACCACCAGGACAACACCCTTCAAGACTCCCTCCACCACCACAACCAGGGTAATCTGGATCAGGACTCCTTCCACCACTATGAGTCTCTCCCCCTCCAACACCAACACCAACACCACAGCGAGTCTCTCCACCACAGCCTTCCTCATGACTCGCCACAGAATGCGTTTACCAGGTCAGTAAGATGACTTGCTGGGATTTCGGTGTCAGAGAGACGCTTTGCCACTTTCAGATTTAGGACCGTTCAAGTCAGATTGCCGCTCGGTGCATTTCAAACTATTTTACTATTCCTTCAGTAATAGACTAGTATTATATACTTAAACTTAGCTTACCTAGCCAGCTTTAGTATTTTCTTTTCAATTGAGTGTTAAAAAAAAGAAAATTGGAGGGTCTAGAGCCTACACATACAAGAGACGGAGTTATAGGAGGAATAGAGAATAAAGAACTTGACAGGTGAAGTTTATTGGAGATGTTATCATTGAGTAGAACTGCAGAGCTACTTATGCAATGGTTGTGGTAAGCTGGAGATAAGGGCTATCTGAGCAAATAGTATAGTACTGTAGGTTATGAGACCAGATATTCACATGTTTTCTCCAACCAACTTTACTTCTAAACTCAATTAAAGGGAGGTATTTAGTTAGTTCCCTAGACCTCCATCAAGCTTAAAATTACACCCCCTTGAGTCCCTTTCAAGATAAATTTGTAAATTTTTCGGTAGAAAATGTCCTGGCCGAAGGCCGGTTCCTCTTAAATTACAGGCTCGCTATCGCTCGCCAGGATAAAATCGACACCTGAATTGCACGAAAGGTCTTAATATGGGGTGAAAGTTCTTAAAATCGCTAAACTAATGGGGCAAACGTTCTATAATATCATAAGCAATGGGGCTAAACATGAGGGAGAAAGGGGTCAAGAAAAAAATCCCTCAAGTGGAGATCTCCCCTTAAGGGGAGGCCGACCGTTTTTCTGGACCCCATTCTCCCTAATGGTTAGCCCCACTAGTTTTTGAGATTATAAGACGTTCGGCCCATTAGTTTGGCGATTTTAACACCTTTTGCCCCATTTCGTTTGTCAATTTTAAGACCTTTCGTGCCATTTAGATGTCGATTATTTCCTGGTGAGCGATAGCGAGCCTGCAATTTTAAGAGGAACCGGCCGAATTTTTCTACTGAAAAATGTACAAATTGATCTTGAAGGGGGGTCTAGGGGGTGTTTTTCTAAGCTTGATGGAGGTCTAGGGAGGAAACTAAAAAAAAAATATATGAATACATTAATAATAGACCAAACAAACGGTCAGTCTCCCCTTAATGTAATCAACAAATACATGTGGCACTCTAAGGACTCGAACCTAGGATACTCACATCGAAATTCCGCGCATTTATGCATTGCGCTATCAAGACAGGTTAAGGTTAGATATGATATTGGTGGTGTGTGGAGGATTATGACACGTTTTGGCAGTTAACCCTTGCTATTATTGGACGAATTTATTCTGTTTAGGAAGAACTAGTGGGAGCTAAACTGAAGAACTAGTGGGAGCTAACGGTTTAAGGGTAACCAGACTAATAAAACTAGGGCATCGTGCTGAAAGGGTCAAACAACATAAACACTATCAAGAAACGTCATCATCAGTGTAACACCATATCAGCCGACGTCTTGGGGGATAATATGATTATTTAATTTTCACGCTTCCTTCTGGTTATTGTCAAGACGAGTTTATGCAATCAAAGGGGTAAGAACCATCTCCATTAAGCCGGTATCACACGAGAGCTTTTATAGTCAACATTCGATGATCAAAAAAATTCTGCCAACATGTCTGGATTATTTTGCACTGGTATCAGAAACTAGACTGCTGATAGAAAAGTTTAGGTGACTGATATATGTAAAATGTTGACCTCATAAGCTGCCAGACCAGTGTTGAGGATAAATGTTGAGGAAAAAAGCGCTCGTGTGATACCGGCTTTAGATGCTTTATATTCAGCTTATAATTTATCTACAAGACTCAAAGGGCTTAATACTATCTTAACCCCTTCTGTACAGGCGACGTCTTTTTTATTTGATTTAAGATACATTTAGACGATTTTTGTAAATGTTTAGGAAGGATATGTGGTAGCTAACAAGGTTAATTGAGATAGTCTGTAGCCTTTTGATTGTTACACGTCCTTACTAAGCTTAATACAATCGTCTAAATGTAGCCAAGATAAAATATGATGGACGTTACCGGTACAGAAGGAGTTAATATACCCTCTAAAGAACATAGGTTCTTTATAATCCCCATAAGATCATTCATGCACTTCATAATCCCCATAAGATTATTCATACACTTCATAATCCCCATAAGATTATTCATGCACTTCATAATCCCCATAAGATTATTCATACACTTCATAATCCCCATAAGATTATTCATGCACTTCATAATCCCCATAAGATTATTCATACACTTTATAATCCCCATAAGATTATTCATACACTTCATAATCCCCATAAGATTATTCATACACTTCATAATCCCCATAAGATTATTCATGCACTTCATAATCCCCATAAGATTATTCATGCACTTCATAATCCCCATAAGATTATTCATACACTTCATAATCCCCATAAGATTATTCATGCACTTCATAATCCCCATAAGATTATTCATGCACTTCATAATCCCCATAAGATTATTCATACACTTTATAATCCCCATAAGATTATTCATACACTTCATAATCCCCATAAGATTATTCATGCACTTTATAATCCCCATAAGATTATTCATGCACTTCATAAGGTTCTTCATGCACTCCGTAAAATCGTCTAATGTTAGCCAAAAATAACCTGGAAACAAAGGCGTCATGGCACTGAAGGGGTTAATGATGGTCAGAGTGAGATAAACCTGTTGCTGTTAAGGGGGATGGTTCACTTTTTGGGTTATTTTTGCATGTATTAGTTATTTTTCTAGTTTCCTCCCGAGACCATAAAAAAAAAAACACAAAAAAAAACAAAAAAAAAACAACATCCATTAGATCCCCCTTTTAGATTAGTGTGTACATTTTTCGGTAGAAAAATGTCAACTGGTTCTTCCAACATTACAGGCTCACTATCGTTCGCCAGGGAAAAAAATCGACACCTAAATAACACGAAAGGTCTAAATATTGACGAAGAAATGGGGCGAAAGGTCTTAAAATCGACTAACTAATGGGGCAAACATCTTAACATCTGAAAACTAATGGGGCTAAACATGAGGGAGAAATTGGTCCCAGAAAAGCGGGCCATCCCCCCTTAAGATAATGATATCAATAATGACACTGGTGATAAAGACTTGAGAGTGGTTAAGGGGAGATTTGTATTTACATACAGTATATGTGTATATGCAGTATATATATATTTACATTTAGTTATTTATAATGTTTGGTTTTCCCCAAGACCTCCATCAGGCTTTAAAAAATACCCTCAAGACCCCACTTCGAGAAAAAGTTGTACATTTTTCGGTAGACAAATGTTCCTCCTAAATTACAGGCTCGCTCTCGCTCGCCAGGAAAATACGACTCCTAATTGGCACACAAGGTCTTACAATCGTCAAACTAAGAGGGTTAAACATGAGGGAGAAGGGGGTCCAGAAAATTAATCCTCCCCTCAAAGTATAATGCCTACTTACTTATAGTGATTAATAGTACATGTTTATTAATTACGATATTATGAAAGTCCATATTGATGATAATTATTGCAGTGTTGAAGAGCATGACAATATTGATCATTATTATGTGGTACTGGTGTAATTAACCTTTACAGTGTTAAGGGGGGATGTGCGTCTTTATTTGTTCATTTATGTATCTTTTTACTATTGTTTAGTTTCCTCCCTAGACCCGCCCATTCAAGATATGTACATTTTTCGATAGAAAAATGTTCTGGCCGATTCATTACAGGCTCACTATCGCTCACCAGGAACAAATCGACACCTAAATGACACGATTAGTCTTTATATTGACAAAGAAATGGGACGCAAGGTCTTAAAATCGCCAAACTAATGGGACGAACGTCTTAAAATCTGAAATCTAAAGGGGCTAAGCCTGAGGGAGAAGGAGGTCCAGAAAAACTAACCATCCCCCTTTAATCAGAAACAGTATTAATGTTGATGATTTTGCCATTACATAAGGCGGGTATCACACCAGAGTTTTCATCGTCAATTTTCGAGGGTCAGCATTTTTCCGAGATCTTTTGAACTGGTGATAATGCTTTAAGGGGGGATGGGCCCATATACTTGCTCATATATATATATTTTTTTATTATTTGTTATTAGTTTCCTCGCTAGACCTCCATCAAGCTTTAAAAAAACACCCCCCAAGACCCTCCTTCAAGATACATTTGTACATTTTTCGATTGAAAAATATCTCTGCCGGAGGCAGATTCCTCTTAAATTACAGGCTCGCTATTGCTCGCCAGGAAAATACGACCCCTAAATGACATGAAAAGTCCTAATATTGACAAAGAAATGGGGCGAAAGGTCTTAAAATCCCCAAACTAATGGGCCGAACGTCTTATAATATGAAAACTAATGGGGTAAAACATGAGGAAGGAGGGGGACCAGAAAAACGACCCATCTCCCCTTAAACACGATGATGATTGCTATTAGATGCATGATAACTCACTGTGTTAAGGAAGGCTCGGTATCATTCACTACGATAACAACTGAAACCTGCAGGAGGCAAATTTCCTATATGGCCCCAAATTTGTGGGACGAAATGTCTTAATATCGCCAAAGTAATGAGGCGAAACAGGGGGTACCAAAACCACAACCCTCGGAATAAAGTAGGGTTAATGTCGATGTGTATGACGTTTACACTGTTGACAATGATAACAATGATTATAATATTTGGGATTTTTTTTGTTTTTATAATATTTTACTTATATGTTATGTACATATGTATATATTTGTTATGTATGTACAGTATATATTTGCTTTTGTTTTATTTATTTATTTATTTTTGATTTCAGTATTGGAGAGAGAAGGCGCAGTGACGAAGCCTTGGAGTACACCTTTGGCACCAGCAAGGATGAATCGGACATTAGTTACTCCTTACGGTCAGTGTAGGCATTTGTTTTCACCCCCTTTCTGTTTGTGTGTTTTTTTTTCTCTCTCCTCCTATTTTCTTTTATCATCTATTTTCTTCTATCTTGTTCTCCTTTTCCCCCTCCCCCCACTCCCCCCCCTCTCTTCCCCCTCCCCCCCCCCCCCCCCCCCCCCCCCCCCCCTCCCCCCCCCCCCCCCCCCCCCCCCTCTTTTTCCCCTTCCCCCCCCCCCCTCCCCCCCTCCTCCTCTTTTCCCCCCTCCTCCTCTTTTTCCCCCTCCTCCCCTTTTCCCCTCCTCCTCTTTTCCCCACTCCTCTTTTCCCCACTCCTCTTCACCCCCTCCTCTTTCCCCCCCTCCCCCTCCTCTTTCCCCCCTCCCCCTTCTCTTTCCCCCCCTCCCCCTTCTCTCTCATCCCCCTCCCAGTGTTTATTTTTAAACCAAATTATATTTATTTTTTCTTTATTTTTAACTTTTCAGTGATAATGTAATAACAAACTAATAACCTTGGGGATGATCAGCCTTATCTTTCCTATCACAATTTCCTGTATCAGTATTACTTCAAGGTCTGCTTAATCTAAGTAAGTCAAGTACAGAACATCACTGATATATCTGTACACTTGACCAAATAAATATTATTATACCAGCTCTGTCTTGAGTCTTTTTTTTGATAAGGTGGTAATTATGCCCACAGAACTAGCAAATATTAAATTATTATGTCGCTGATAATGGGTTAATGGTTGTAATAACACAATTATACAGTGTTTATATAAGAATAGCTTACATGACTAACTCACATTTAGTTGTTGTTGTTCCCCAAGCTGCCTGGCCGAACAGCCCCAAGGCCCCAAGCAAGGCCAAGGCCATAACCGAGCGCCCCCACAGAACCCTCCCTGCCGACCACAATAAAGCCTGGGTGACCGAAGCCACTCCATGGCGGGGAGCTGGGGAGGGTGAGGAAACGCCCGGGAAACCAAAGCCCCACCCAGGGCTCTGTGCCCCTCAGCAATTATGAAGAGAAAGTTGAGGGGCAAAGGAAAAATGTGACGCTTCGGCTTCCAATCTTGGTAGATTGGGAGGTCAATCCACGGAAGAGACACCGTCACTTGAGATCTAGAAGATATATAAGTAAAAGGAACAGTCAGAGTAAGCTATGGGTATGGTAGAGATCGCTCAGTTCTCACTCTGATAGACCAGCCCATCACCACTCACATTTAGTAATAACCATTTAAAAAGACAAAATTGACTGTAGAAGTATGTGGTGTTTTTATCTAGAAGGACATCTTGCATGTAAAAATATAAAATTACTTTTTAAATCCCTTTACTTGAGTTTTTCTAAGCTGAAGACAAAAAATCATATAGTGATAACAAAAATAATATATTAATATCACCCTATTAAATGAGTTTAAGCTGTGTAGTCCAGTTGGAGAACACATGCCTTTGAAATTGGAGAAGGGTGTGCCAAGAATGTATATGTCTTCAATTAAATATGCATAACTTAACGTTATGGTGCCCAACACACACACTTTATCATATATTAAAATATGTTAATAACTTTTTGTTAATTTTGATAAACTCTTAACCATAAATATAATCCTCACATGCTTACTTCTTTCTAAAGTTAACCTGGTGTTAGTAGGTCTGTACAAAAAAGTAAATTATAAATATGATAATAACAAAACTAGTAAATACAAATATACTGTATATAATGTTTGGATACATTCATGAACATGAAAGCATTGGTTACCCTTGGTAGCTGAATAAGTCGAGGGAATGCCCAACTGCAACATACAAGTTATTTGGAGCCCCCGACTCCAACACCACCTTGCCACCTTTAGGTAACTTGATGGCAGTGTGATTAACTCCTTCAAAGTGGGCAATTATGCCCGCTTTGAAGGAGGTAATTACGCTGCCATCAAGTTACCTTCATTTAATGCTCTGGTTACTGCATAAGCAAGAGCCAGAGTGTAATTCAATTATATATCCGTGAAAGTACAATGATAGATCTTTGCAATGACACCTGAATCATTCATGTAGGACATCTGGTTATCTTGCAACGATCTTGCAAACGAAGGCCAAAATCGGTAAAAAAAAAAAAAAAAAAAATCTGTTTTTGCTATGTGTGACGCTGCGCATGAGTGAGCGAGCAGTCTCTCAGAGCTCAGTGTGTACCCACCGCCTGTGGCCGGCGGTTGGAGCCCCCCTGCGCTCCCTGCAACAGCTGGCCTCTCTCTCAGGGCTCATAATAGCCTCAAAATGATGCCCGTCACCGTAGAGAAGGGGTTTACAAAGGCCTTTTGCTGAGCCATATTAGGTAGTATGTATTTACATGCATACATACATGGTATAGCACCCAGCACTTTCAAAAATATACCAGGGTAAATACTGGAATATGTGTGTCTATCACTTTATGCAAAGCAGCCCTGGCTTACAGAGCAGCACTGTAGAGAAAGAAAGAACACAAAAATAATATAGAAAATCAGAGTGTAGGTCAAGAAATAGAGCAGTTGGTCAGTAGCCATTCCTGAACTCCTTATTGTTGTAGGTAGGGACTAGCAAATTGTAGATGATAGAAGAGAGGCACCATTCTTCCATTATCCCTCACATCTTTCATTTAACCTCACATGAATAAAATAAAATAAATGATATAGATCGATAGGTAAATAAATATGATTACTCTTCAAGCATAGTTGTTGTTGTTGTTGTTGTTCCCTAAGCTGCCTGGCCGAACAGCCCCGTCTTCAAGCATAGTGTTAAGTGATAGTTTTGACTGTGAATTTACAGATAAATGTCAAACCTCCAGGTGTTTGTAAGTCGAAGTATGGCACCTTGATATTATCAGACGTTGGTGTTATGTGTGTGTGAGTAATAATTCTAATCATTTCAGCTATTTAACAACTGGCAAATAATACTAAAGATCATGCCAAATGATGTACTGAATAATTATTAACATTTCCTCATTTCTTTGGTCAACTGTACAAAGGTAATTGGGGTATGTGCCTGAGTATATACAATTACATACATACATAACTGTACATACTAAATCAGTTCACCCCCTTGCAGTGAGGTTGAGGATGTGTCACGAGAGGTGTCCATCTTGGAGGAGGAGGTGCAGCAGCTGAAACACACCAACCGTCGCCTCACCGGGGAGAAGGACCACCTCACACTACACCTCACCACCGCTGAGGACGACCTCTCTGCTCTTAGGGACAAGTGTGCCATCCTCGAGAAGTCACTCCACAGGTAATATGTGGTACTCATTGTAAATACATAGGTCTAACTCACAACTCAGGAAATCTTTCAAGTACTGTACTGTACACCTTTTGAAAGTCCCTCCACAGGTACTATTACAGTCAGGTCATAAAAAATGGCAGTCTCTGTATCGCAGAGGAAAATAAAGACTTTCCTTGTAAATTGTGCAGGTCGTAAGATGCAGCTGTATGGGTCAGGGCAATGGAAATCGCTATCCTTGGTAGGCAGCTTTCCTAAGGGAAGGAAACTCCAGATAATTAAAATTATAATGTAAAACTTGCAAAACAAGTATACCAAAATAGGAATGGCACACTATAAAGACAAAAGAACTGATCAAAATCACTATGTGGAAATAACGATATAGCAAAATATGTATGTACAGTACTGTATGTATGTATTTATGTACCGTATGTACAGTACGTTCATGATAGTACTGTACAGTGGTTAGCGCGCGAGTCTGGTATGCCTGCTGACCCGGGTTCGAAACCGCGCCAAACCCAGATATTTTCGGGAGGGGTAAATTCCCTTCTCACCCAGCATTTCATAAAGAAACTACAATTTAAGTCAAAAAATTTATAATTGATGGCGTAATGCATAAATGCGCAGAATTTCGGTGTGAGTATCCTAGGTTCGAGTCCTTGGAGTGCCACATGTATTTGTTGATTTAATTAATTAAGTTTAGAAGTAAAATTGGTTGGTAAAAAAATATGAATTAGATGATAATACTGCATATTGAATACAATTGATTAATATACAAACATATTTGCAATTTTAACAAGATGTTAACAATACCTGTAGTACAAAATGTTTACAGCTCTCACAAACGATAGTGCTATCGGGTAGGTACTTGTGAGCATAGCATGAACACATGACCCCTACCAACTGCTACTCTACTAACAAGTAAGCGTTAGTAAGCGTTGTTTCCACATAGCGATTTTGATAATTTGATTTGACTTTATATTGTCCTTGTCCCAATTTTGGTTTGTTTAGTTTGCAAGTTTTACATTTTAATCTACATTGACCAATATTGACTAATTGACTAATTCCTTGAATGTGACGATAGTGCTAGTGCGTTGGTATATGTGCGATTAGTTTGCTTGGGAAACAGATTAACTTGCTCATGTAGTAATGTACACCCTATCTGGTGGATTGTGTTCTTTTATTTATAAAATATTATTTTGCTAAAGCGTTGTTTCCACATAGCAATTTTGATAAGTTGTTTTGTCTTTTTACAGTGTTCGTCCAAGTTTTGGCTTGTTTATTTTGCATGTTTTACATTATAATTTATAGTACAAATAGAATAAGGAAATAAAAAAGGCAAGCAATTGATATTATCAAAAGTGAATAGATATAACAAAGGGTTCCATGTCATCTCAACCAATAGACCATTTCAACCAGTAGCTCTCAACCAGTGCCAAATCAACCAAGACCAACCAAACCAGTGCCAAAATATAGTACTAACCTGACCTAACCTAACCTAACCGTATTGGTTGATTTGGTACTGGTTGAGAGCTACTGGTTGAAATGGTCTACTGGTTGAGTTGACCGGTCACCATAACAAAGTATACCGTAGTAGAATATTTGCAAAATATGAAGAAGCAACAACAGATATACTGTATATAAAGAGTACTCTTCTAACAAGAACAATGACAAAACAAATAATAATAATAATACCAATAGAAGTAGATAAACAATCAATAAATGTAGACAAACAGTAAGCAGAGGTTATACAAGAAACTTCAAGTTAAAATCCCACCAGATTCCAAGTGAAGCAGCTCTAAACAGGAAGGAAAACCAAGAAAAAATATAACAAAACACAACCTGCTACCTTGTAGGCACACACTTGATGGGCAAAGGCTATGGCCCACTGCCATTTACTGTGTTGACAACAGTAAGGATTAGTTGTCATTTATAACTTGTCTTAAATCAGATCCGCTAGTGTTGGTGGCCGTGGACCCCTGCCATAATTTTTTACTCTTTCTCGGGCATAGACTGAGAGCCTTTACACTACACCGCTGATCACGGTGAGGCCTGTGAGGTCTTGTTCCAGTCTAGGGAGTGAAACATGCGAAGCACCCCGGCTCGAAGCAACTCCATCTCTGAAGCTGCTTCGCCTCTGCGCTCCACCGTCTCAACCCCCACACTCGGACCCTCACTCTCAGAACGCCACCTATTGAGAAATTAACTCACTATGCATTGCCCCCCTGTAACATATTTTGAATATAGGAATATTCATACAATGCTATTTAATCAGGGAACAATGAGGGTATTTTTTTGGCATTTTGGTGTGCTGTGGTAATGCACTGATACTAGGTACAGCACAAATTCCATCCCAATAATATCTTCCCATTGACATACTGTATAGGGATTCGAACCCGGGTCCATTGGATTACCAGTCCAGTGGCAAGACCACTCTGCCACACCTCTTGCTGTTTGTTGTTGACAAGTGGCCTACTGAAGGGCGCAGAGCAAGGAATTTTTCCAGGTCATTCCTGCCATGGGTCAGACCAAGAAAGATGTGGAATCAATGATCTTGAATTAAAGAACCTAACAAGTGAGGCAGCTTTGAACAAGGCTGCCTGGAATGCCACCATTGGGACGTGAGACTGGAACTGCACTTCGTGTGGAGCACTCGGTCTTTAAATTTATGTATGTACTGTATATATAAAGCTGTCCCATCATTAGGTATATAATACCCTGTCGGCTGCAGTGCAGAGTTTCATTCAGACAAGTGTACTTGCGGCTGGCATGGTAGGCTGCATTGAGAACACCATCACAGGTCCCACAGGTTTTCAATTTCATTGTTATAGCAAAGGAGCAAACACTTGCTCCATTCCACTAACTAATTTAGTTGTACAGATAGCAAAATCTTATTTTATTACATACCGGCGGTCTTTCCTCCTGCAGCAAACAACGTGAGTTGAAGGATGTGCGGACTCTAGAAGGAGATGTGGAGGTACTACGAGGTCAATTGGAGGAGGAGAGAGAGCGACGGGCAGACCTGTCAGCTCAGGTGGCCGCCGGGGAACGTACCATATCCAGGCTCACTGACAGGCTCCAAGAAATAGAGCACCAGGTAAACTATAGTACCATATATTTGCCATAGCAGACACATGGCAATAATGCTTTTATGCACAACACCATGTCTTCCACAGCAAAGGTAATAACTATTTTTCCTAAATATTTGTTTTCATATTTTTTTGGGGTGTGTCTTGTACACCAATAAATATGGTAAAGGGATGTTAATTTGAAACTTCCCTGACATATAGCATGTAGCAAAATATTTAACACCTAAGCTTTGGCACATAAAACCCTAGGCTGAATAAACTAATATTGTGCTTGCAACACTAAAATATTAATGAAGATAAAGACAGATATCCATGGTTCTTTTCCTTACAATTATATTTATGCAATGAACTAATCAAACATACCAACTTGTTCCTCTGAACCAATACACTGTTTGAAGGTATCACACCAAACCCTCCAGAATACCATAAACTTCTATGTTGAAGTCTCCATCCTCAGCATTAAACAATGTGTTAAATCATTTACCCCCTTGGCTCTGAGAGGTTTAATAAAAGTTAAACATAATACCCTTGAACTTGAAACTATAAAGGGATGTACAGTTTCCAGCCAATGTCCATTCTCTTTCATCTATGTTATGTATGGTTATATAAAGTAAAGGTTTAACTTATGCTTACAGTATTGTTAATTTTCAATATTTGATTAGTTTTAATAAAGTACTATACGTAACTCTCTGAAGTTGCTTAAAACAAGACCATTATATTTTGATAGTCATAAATTATATAAAATAGAAATGATGCTGGCAACTGGATGCTTATAGAGTGTAATATCCTTGAGCTTGAAAGCCAAATTCTGAAGCATGTGGGATTTAAAAATACTGTATAGCTTTGAATGAAATTGTTTGGATTTAATACATATTCAAAAGTGTAGGTACAGTATTCATTATTGACTCAAATGCAAAAGTTTATCCACCTCAAGTGCCTGTATATAATCACTAAGATTTATATGACCTTGAAATTAGAATGTTAGTATTTCCTGGTATTTTACACTAATAACGATAATAATCTAGGCTTGTAGCATATTTGTGTGGATATACAGTACAGTATACAGTGTGACACATCGCATAGCAATGTGAAACTATTGGAAACTATGGTGGCAACAATCAGCTTGCCAAAACCCCCTGCCAGTTGTCCTCAAGACTTAATTTCAAGTTTTATAAGGTTTCTTCTCAGTAGGTTGTTGACAATTTTTTTTTTTTTTTTTTTTTTTTTATAATAACAATTCTTACTTCATTGTCCACCGGGTCTAGTATATTCCTGGTAAAGCTTGTGTCTGGAGGATTGAAATACAAAATAAAAAAGGTTTGGTTTAAAGGCATGCAGTAAGACCTCGGGCAGTGCTACTTGAGGATCCACTGTATTATCCAAGATGACATGGCTTAACCTGTGTGAGTACCCCATGACATTGTTATATATGGCAAGCACTGCTTTGAAGGCCAGAATTAGCACATTGATAGCCTGGAGTTACCGTTAGGTGAGAGTTAGCATAGTTAATGGTACTGTAGTACGGTATTACATACATTGGCCGGGTGCCATAAGGCAAGGCTGACAGATCCCACCAGTCCGGTTTACTGTATATGGTTAACCACCCTAGCATTGCCAAACAGTTACCAAGGGATACTGATAACTATTTGGGCTTGGTTACTTTATGCTTAGCTTCACTGATGATGCAGTTTTTACCACCATACACTCCCTGCTGAATAGCAAGGCTAGGGTGGGTGCCCTGGTTTACAGAGCAACATTACAGTAATGTGAGTGGATGATGTGCACCCTCACCTACCACATTACGGTTTCCACTGTCTACTATTTCACAATCTAGACTAGAGTCTGTGAATCTATTAATCTCAAGTGGTGATAACCAGGAAGTTGAGGGGATACAATATTTGTTATTAAAGCTTTATGCTGAGGTGTGTTATTTTTACTGTTTGTTGTGGTTGAATGTTATACTGTAATTTGAATTCCATAACTCACAAGGTTTTGAGCATTTAAGTTTTATTGATAGTTTGTGAGCCTACTAAGTGTTTGTCCCCAGCTGAGAGTGGCCCAGGCTGACATAACCCGAGAACGTCATAAAGTCAACACTCTTAAGGAAAATTACCAGGTTAGTTGTGTTGAGGAAACCACCAATTGACAGTAATGTATTTGTTCATTGACATACTTATTGTATTTTGTAGCCCCAAGGAACTCTTTAAGGGAAATGTGCAAATATCAAGAGACCATGTGAGCTAATGGGAGAACCCAGAGACAACTCAATGGAAGTAAGATAAAAACTAAACTCCATTACCGGTTGAACAGCCAGGAGTCAGCTATTGGGCGGCATCCCCTTCGGGAGGTAGGGATAAGTGAGGACCAGTGTTGTGAGGTTCTCCTCTTCTGGAGTCTCCATGTAAGGATTCCATCTTGAACAATGACACCATAGTCAGGTGCTCCTTGTCAACCCATAAAGGAGAAACTCAAGGACAAGCTATAGTAGGGAAAGGATTCTCAATCTCTAATGTGATAAACCAACCCAACACCCTCTTAGTAGCCACCTCATGCGATTTATAATGTATAACTTGCAAAACAAACAAACCGAAACAACCAAAACAGGGACAACATAATATAAAGACAAAAGAACTTACCAAAATCGCTATGTAAATATATAGTAAAATATAGAAAATATATATTTTGAAATAAAAAAACACAATACCACCACATAGGATGTACATCACAACATGAGCAAGTTAATCTGTTTCCCAAGCAAATTTATCACACATATACCAACTCATTCTCGTCATGTTCAAGGAATTAGTCAATTTGGGATATACATATGGTATGTGGGAAGTATTCTTTTTCAATACAAATAGTACACAGGTCTCTTTTCCCCAATTGTGGCTGATTTTTGTACTATCATATATCTACAGAATGGGTTCACATTAACAACACTGACATCACCATTGTATTAATGTTGTCTCTAGTCCCATCATGACCAGTTGGTTTTCGTAAATGACACTACTCATCTTCTTTCTATCAGATTGTATGTCTCTAGTGACATTTGTACCTCAAAGCATATTTCCCTCTTAATGTTTTTTATTCCTTCCAATATTGTGTCCATTAATTTTGAATTAAATGTACCTTGAATTTTGCAACTGTAGTTTACATTATGGTGTACTGTATTATATTTAGTAAAGAGAGCTTGTAGTTGAAGAAATCTAGTGCATTGCTTAGGGATTCATATTCTCAATTGGCTGCTGGTGTTGATAGCTATTTAAATACCACAGACAGCTTCTAATTAACCACCAGCATATCAGGATTTGTGACTAATTTAACTTAGATTTAGGCCTATACCCCCTTGCAAGATTAAGGGAACTATTTTTGTTAAACACTTAGGCCTATACCCCCTTGCAAGATTAAGGGAACTATTTTTGTTAAACACTTAGGCCTATACCCCCTTGGAAGATTAAGGGAACTATTTTTGTTAAACTCCATTACATAGGCTTAGGTTTTGGTAAAAAGAGGTTATATATAATGACATCCAGTTCTAACTTACTGTAAGGTAAAGTTCATGTAGCTTTTTAAGGTAAGTGGTCCTCTAATTACTGATAAATTGAATATTCAAATGTGTGAAATATAATTAACTTGGTAACCTTGTTTATATTTAATGGGTATACTAAGTGCATTAGGTATGTATGCATGCCCTTGTTGAGTGGTTTAATCCTAACTGCACTTTTGTGTGCATGTTGAAAGAGGTGACATTTAGATTCATCTATTCTGTGTAACATCACCAAGGTTTTACCAATATAAGGTAGAGCTTTGTTCACACTTTTGTCATATAATGCCTTATAGCAATATGCAGATTAGTCAGTCTGTTTTTACTCTCCGACATTTCTCGGAGGTTTAGTCACAGTTCTCTTGGACAGTGTCAGCAAGCTAGCCATCTTGAGTTATGCTGTCACTCTCTCCACTTCCATGGACATGGGGTTTAGTCGCAGTTCTCTTAGACAGTGTCAGCAAGCTAGCCATCTTGAGTTATGCTGTCACTCTCTCCACTTCCATGGACATACAATGCTTTTCACCTGCTGGAGTGGGAGGGGGGGGGGGGGGAGATAAGATTCTTCTGTTAAAAGAGAGATGTCAAGATGTCAAGAGTTTGAACGTACAGTACAGGTCTAGCGATTCGTGGCAAATGTCCAGTAAAGTCCCTGTAACAAGGGCACACCCTAGCCCTGTCAATCAAGGGAGAACACGGCGTTAAAAACTGCATCATCACCATTCTCATTTCATTTTTTTCCATTCTGTTAATTTCTCCCATTTTTACCAGCCATGTTTCTAAAACATAAGTCACTGCACTTCTAATACATGAAGGATACACCTTTTCCTTCAAGCGAAGTGCGATTTTTCCTTTGGTCAAAAGATTCAATTACAGTACCGGTACTCTGTATTTCCCCCATTCACATATAACTCTGACAACAAACAACTTCCGCCCCATCCTCAGCGGAAATAGTATCACCAAATTACCAAAACCTGTTCACACTCTCTAGAGTTACACTGCCAAAACGATACTTTTAGGCGAATCTTTCAACACAAGCTCTCCCCGCTGCCCTCTCAGAGACGGATCTTATCTCACTCTGGTCCCTTCGGGGTCCGAGCATCTGGCACGGCTTCATTCAACAGGATTCGGGACTTTTCGGCCAGTCTGGGGTACTACTACTATAACAACAACACAATAAGTTCAACTTTAAATCTGGCAAATTCAAATTCCATGATTTCTATTTATTCTTTTGGCCGAGGTCCTCTCACCCTACTACACTTCTTATGCAAATAATCATGACAATAACAAAATTGAATTTAGTTGCTATACTATTATGTAGGATATTTGCAAAGGATGTTGGATGATCTCAATAGGCCCCAGTGGGTATTTGTCAACTGATTTAGATTGTGTTAAGGTGTTTGATCTCTACTGTATATTTAATTCAGCTGATATATTACAAAAACAGATTACATCGGTAGAGTTGATTCATTGATGACAGTTTTTATACTACTTGTACTGTACTATGATAACTGAACACTATTTTTTACTCAGCTGCTACAAGAGGAGAACCATAGTGTGTTGGAACAGTTGGTACAGGCCAATCAGGACTTGGAGGAGCTACGAGCAATGCCCTTCCAACGACTCCCTCATTCCAATAACTCATCCTCATCTGATGTAAGTTGTAAACCCCCCCCCCCCTCTCTCTCTCTCTCTCGCTCTCTCATTGATTATAATTATATGTACCTGGTATGTATGTATTTACTGTACCTAGATGACTTGTACACTTGGTCAAAAAGTATCTGCACCTCTACGCTGATCATATGGTGTGTCCAGCTCGGTAGGGTTGGCACCTGCAACTATATCCATGTGTCAGAGACAAAGTATGGTTGTATGTATGTATGTATATACCCAGGCACATACCCCATTGCTGGGGGTGGCTGACTCGAGACAGAGCCATGTTGTACGGTAGTTACTATACTTTTGTTGATCTTCAGCTATATTTTTATGAGACAACTAATTATCCTGACATTATGTTGGCAATATATGATTGGAATAAATCTACTCTTTTATCATTTGCAGAAAACATAATATGGTAAATTATTTATCATAAATTGTCCTTTAGATAATATTAATGTAATAAATAGTTTAAATCATTCTCAATAATTTTCCTCACCCACAGCTCAGTTCCGGTGGCATTGCGAGGTTGACAAGCTTTGACAAAGAGGAGGAGAGGAGAAGTACCGATGATGAGTCCACCACAACGGCAGATATTCCTCAACCACCATCAGAAGAGCCGCCACTGTCACTAGCCACCACCTCCTCCTCCCTCCTCCCACCACTCCAGGACTCCTCCACCCCTCCCTCCTGCCACACACCACTCAGCATACATTCAGAGATTCAGTCGCTGGTGAGAATGGTTATGGATAATCTTGTCTGCAGGCTGTCAAACCTGAGGCTATTTATAACCAATCTATAATTTTGGTTTGTTTAGTTTGCAAGTTTTACATTTTAATTTAAATTACAGTACCTTCATCTTAGTAGACCTGTATCATATTCCATCCTGTCAGGCCCTCTTAGTTGGCCTGGCTAGGTTGTTGGTTCTTGACCTTATTTGTCTCTTCGGTTGCTGTTGCGGTCGAGCTGACTCTATTCCCCTCAGTACTGCTTAATTTTTGCATCTCGCTGTGGGGTTTTTTCTTCCATAATCCTTATCTCTCATTCTTCGCCCTTGATCACTTCTTCGCTGGTGCTGCAGTGTAGCAGTTCTTGCCTCATCCATCGGCCCTGCCCTATAAGAGTTCTGGTGTGGAGCTCATGTGGTTTGGCTGACTGATGACATGGTGGGAAATGTCTGCGTGTCTTCACCTTCCTAGATTTGTTCACCTCCTGCCCTTCCTTATCTATCTCGTCTTGATTAGTTGTCCATCTTCTAATCCTTTGGGCCAGCCCTATGAGAGTTATTTTGGGGAACTCACTGAGTTCCCCAATATAACTGAATTCAACTCAGTGGCCTTGTTAAACTAATTTATTGAAAAAAAAATACTAATTAGACCTATAAAGATATCTCACTTAGCCTGGTCAGCTCAAGTATTGTACTTCATCATGTTTTCAGTTTCGGCTATCATCACAATTTCTGGCCTTTACACTGGAATGTTGATAGACCTAACCATCACAAACTATATCTTAAAAGAGAGAGAGAGAGAGAGAGAGAGAGAGAGAGATAGAGATACAGATATGAATAAAGAGGAAAAGCGAGGAAAATATATATATTGAGTGATCTGTCATTAATTTCATTATGTATTTGGCTTCTTTTGTACAGGAGGAGCCTAATGCCCCGCTGCCATTCTGCGGTCGTATTAAGGAGGGTGAGGAAGGCTTGGCAGACAGGAGCCACCAAGAGCCTCTGGCTGTGGACTATGAAGGCTCATTCCTCAACAGTGTGGTAAGTCGCTAGGTAGTTCTTTAGCAGAGTATGGATTCTCAAAGCTGTCATAAGTTACAATGTGGTGAGACTTTTATATTTTTTAGTTTTGTATTATTATTTTTTTTTATATATTTGTACATACGGTATATAAGTTGTATTAGTTTTTATTATAGACACCGTAATTTATATATTTTTGCCATTAGTTTTACTAGACCACATTAGTTCCATGCTAGAACTCTTTTATTGAGAAAGTTAGGCTGTGGTGAGAGTAAAAACAGATCAGCGAAATAACAACTTTATTACTTACTTACGACATCATAATTTAAATCCCATATTCTGATAAACTAATGTTTGGTGAGTTAGCAGATAATATACCCAGATGTGAGGTGGTTTAATTATAGCTGCTGAAAGAGTTAAGCCGATGTCACACAAGAACTTTTGGCGGCGGATGTATCGGAGCAACAGAATCCAAGTAAAATAGTAATTGAAATAGAGTACTATCTGACAATTTTCTCTTTCATTATGCTTGTATTTTCCACCTTAGAGCTGTTAATCGTGGACAGCCCAATCTGATATAAAAATAAACTGTAAAATCTATAAAAATACTGTACAGTAATATGATAACCCCCCTAGTGCTGGCTCGTTGTCGCTGTAGAGGGGCATTGGTGCTGGCGTCTGAGGCTTGATGGGACAGGGTTATTACCCTCTTCCCTTGAGCTTTCGTCGTCGGCTTGACTAATTTTGCATAGCTTTTCTTTCCTCTTTCTGTGTTTTTCCCCTTCTGTTCATATTGTATCTCTACTAGTTGTCCTTTTGGCGACCTATATCATATGCCAACCATTCAGCCCCTCATTGTTAGACTGGCTTGGTTGTTGGCTCCTGACCCGACTGTCTCTTCTGTCGCTGGTGCGGCCGGGTTGACTTGATTCTTTGCCGTTGTCCCTGACGCGGCTTCTGCCCTGACTGTGCATCCTCATGGTGTGCCTTCCCCTCAGTAGTGCATTATTTTTGCATCTTGGTGTGATTTTTTCTTCCTTAGTCTTGATCTCTTTCATTCTTTGCCCTTGTTCAGCTCTTGGAATTGGTACTGCAGTGTAGCAGTTCTTGCCTCATCCTTCAGCCCTGCTCTAAAAGAGTTCTGATGTGGAGCTCATGTGGTCTGGCTGAACTGATGATACTTTGTCAGTCCTGACCTAATCGTTTGGGCCAGCCCTATGAGAGTTCTTTTGGAACTCAATGGTCTTGTTAAATTTAGTTATTAAAAAAAAAAAAATATAATAAAATAAAATAAAAAAAAAACAAGATAACTTGTAATGGATTCAAGGTTCTGATACATGTAGCCGAAAAACTTACTTGTGTGACGCTGGCTTTATGGTATTGACTGTCAAGATATGAGGGTTACAGTGAGATGCAACATCATAATTTGGTTTGAGTATCAGGGCCCAAGTAATGATTTAAAGGGCATAGCTCACCTTATCAAATATCTCCAGAATCCTCATGGTCAATGTGCAATATACCTCTATGTGCAATATTAGGAGGCTGGGTTTCTTATATAGTTAAATGCAGTCATGCTCTTGGTAATACGGTTAATTCGTCCTTTTACAGCTCGGTGTTACCGAAATACCACCTTATGGAGAATAATAATTTTGTCATTGCCAAAGTCCCCCTTTTGACCTATTTCGTTCCAGCCAAGGTCCCAAAATTCCATGTTTTGGCACAAAAAGTACACATCACACATCATGGAAATACCATAATGTACACATCACACATCATAGAAACAAAATAAGGTAACGGGGAGAGGCATCAAAGTTACGTAACAGTGGGAGAGACCCTTATAATCACCGAGAATATTGAGTCTCACGCGGACCGACAGAGATAAGCAAACTGGGAGGGACGGCGGGAAGCCGATTGGACATGAGTGTGACGTCACTGAGCCGAGCGTGATGTCACAGGGCCGAATCGATTCCGTGGTAGATTGAAAATGTTCTGCACTATTCAGAACTTTCGCATTTACTGTACTGTGTCCGCGGAAGAACATAAGCGCGTTACTCAATGACGCGTTACTGACTGAGAGCATGACTGTATAAGCAATTTTATGTTTTATTGTGTTTTGTTTTTTCGGAGGGGGGGTTATGATAATGATATTTTGGTTAATTATTATTGAGTTTTCATTGATTTTGCCATTTTCGAGCAATGTATTTAACTACCCGCCTTGCACCGGATAGGGTTAAGGTATTCTTATATGGGAAGATATTATTGTGATGTAATTTGTGCTGTACCTAGTATCAATGCATTACCACAAAGCCCACCAAAACGCCAAATATATACCCTCATTGTTCCCTGATTAAATAGCACTGTATGAATATTCCCATATTCAAAATAGGCTACAGGGGTGCAATGCCTACTGATTTCATTGCTCAATAGGTGGCATTCTAAGAGTGAGGGTCCGAGTCTAGGGGCTGAGACAATGAAGCACTGGAGCGAGGCAGCTTCAGAGATGGGGCTGCTTCAAATCGTGAGTGAGCAACTAAGACCCATGCATTCTGCGAAGGCAAGATGGCAGGGGCTAGTTGCAGCTAAAAAGTGCTTCACATGTCTCACCCCTTAGACTGGAACGAGACCTCACAGGCTTCTCCATTCAATGTAGAACAGTTGAATGTACAGGCTCTCAGCCTATGCCCGAGAGGGAGTAGTTGGAATATAGAAAACAAAAGAAAAAGACAAAAGCTGAAAGTTATTCCTGATGCCAACCCACAAATGATCAATTAGCCAGAAACATAGAATAACACTGCATATATAAGGCATTGTGTCATGCATACAGAGTTACAGATAAAGTCAGTGCTATTAGATGAACAATTTTGTTAGCCCTAAAACTGTGTAAGAAAAGATCACAAAGCTCTATTTTTAAACACTGACCTCAAGCAACTATGTTCTGGCCACTGGATGCTCTATATATTTATAAGGTTTTCATCTGAGATATAGGATTACTGATGGAATCTGTGTTTATAGATGAGAGGTTCTGGATAGAACTGTTTTATACAAGGTCACAAATATATACCTAATCACTGAGTTTGACACAGGATGACCGTAGAAGTGAGGAGGACAGGGAACGCTTCATTATGATCCTACGGAACCTTCTCTCACTCACCAAGCAGTTCTCCTCAGAGGCCAATAAGTGAGTGTTAATGTTTAATTATTCAGGTGGTGTCACATGAGGACTTTTACCCGAATATTTCCTAGGAGCTACATACAGTAATATGAACAAATAAATACTTCATGTAGTAGTAAAATCTGTCTGTATATTTTAATGCTATGTTGAATAATATCAGATTGTTGGTACTTTAATTAATTTTGAAAAAAGTAGCCGTTGTCGATTTGCAAAATTGAATTTACAGTATTCCTATCAGACGTGCTTTTTAAATATCAAGTTAATATTTAATGGGCATAAACAATACACATTGCAAATTTGCCTGATGTCTCATAGTGGACTTTGTATTCTAAAAAATAATTTCCACCGTTAAAGTTACTTGTGTGACACCACTTTAAGTTTTTTGGATTGTAGACGTTACTTACAATACTCTGTGCTGCACAAACATTAAACACCTTTTCATTGGCGCCATTTTGGGGTCCAAGCACATCATGTACTGAATACGGTAAGTTGATATGAATATTAGGAGAAATATTCGTGTTCTCAGGACCTTTTTTATAATTAGGATGGGCTATAGAAGTTTTGATGATGTAAGTATTGCATATAATTATTTTTAGTGATAATAGTGGCTAATAAAGACTGAAGTATATAATTTATAACACGTAAGTAAATGACCTAACTGAGGTTAGGTTAGTATATTTGATTATTTGATACACTAACCATGTAGGCCTATTAAGTGATATATACTGCATACTGTATATACTCAGGCACATACCCCATTGCTGGGGGTGGCCAACTCGAGACAGAGAGCTAATAGGAAACAGTATTAAGTGATAAAAATAGTAAACTAATAACATTTATAATTTTATATGTATGAGAATATTTGCGTTAAAAGTTTTACACACAATTCCACATTAACATTAATTAAAATATTGGCAATGATTCATTGCTCCTTTTTCCCATGATTTTGTGTATTCACTAAATGCTAGGTTAGGATTAAAATGTAAAACTTGCAAACTAAACAAACCAAAATTGGGACAAGGACAATATAAAGTCAAATTAAATTATCAAAATCGCTATGTGGATATCAGAAAACCTAACTTAGATAGGCTAAGTTAGTTAGGGTTAGCAAAGAGTATAAACAATACTAGAGCCAGTCAGGTACCTCTTCTGAAGATTTACCTTAATATACTCTTCACAACACTCTAGGGAACATTAGTGCTAAAGGGTGTGTATTTGTGAGAACAGTATAAGTATATCTCTTGATTATTTTGTTGTATATCCTGAAATGTTTGCCATAGAAAACCAACAAGACTTGTGAGAGAAAACGAGGGTAGTGAGATATTTTATGGGTAACTTTAGGGTAGTACGCATACATACAAATATATGCTCAAACATAACCACTCACACATACACTCACATTAGCACTAACAAATACTCGCCCACTTAACTACATTTATTCCCAGATTGTTGGGGCTTGTACTGAGGTTGAATAACAATACATGTATGGATATCTTTATGGATATTTATCCTCCCCTCAGTTACTAACCCATATGTCCCCTACTAACTTCCTAGTCCTGCCACGTTAGTGGCAGGGCAGTAGTTCCCTTTCCAATGTTCCCTTACCCACTCTAAACCACTGTTTGGACACTTGATCCTCAGTGTTTTGGAGGACAAGCAACCTAGAAGGGTCACTAGACCTGTTGTTGCTTGATTTCCTTTGTACTCCTTTGTACTTCCTTTGATACCCCCCTCACCCTCACTGAGAACACTCACAACATACACACATACAATTATGTGCTCACACAGAAACACACATTTACACCCACATTAGCACTCGCGAAACGAAAAAACTGTCTTGTGATATCCCCTCTACGCTCACAAAAAACACCCCCCTTCAGCAACATTGTTCCCCAGAGTGCTGGGGCTTGTATTGAATTATTATGTTTTTTCCACCAACCAAATTCACCTCTAAACTCAATTAATGAAATCAACAAATACATATGGCACTCCAAGGACTCGAACCTAAGATATTCACATCGAAATTCCGCGCACTTATGCATTACGCTAGACAGGGAGAATATAGAAACAATAGACACACTCCATATACTGTATATATATACACCCTTTTACACAAAAAAATTCTCAGAGCTTTGTGGCTTGTACTGGAAGGTGAATAAAGAGTAGGCCTACGAGATAGAAAATATAGAGTGAGAATAATATTTTCGAATTTATGTATTCAATATATCTTCCACTAAGGGCAACTACATTGTTTACATATTTAGTTGAGTGTGTTGTTGAACAGATTTGCTTGCTTGCCTGAGATACTGATCCATGCAGCCTACACACTCAACCATAGTCATTATAAAGCACAATGACCTTACACAAGCACACCGCAATACACAATTAACTCCTTGAGGATTATGACGAGTTTTGACAATGTATTCTGGCTACCATAAAATGGTTTTGAATAGCTTAGGAAAGATCTGTGAAAATATATATTAGGGGGAAAAATATTAGTATTAAGTGGGACGCCCATCATCCACATTATGTGGTCAGTTTTGGTCATAAAATACATCTTTTCTAGAAATAATGTCAGGTCAGTTGACCAGTTACAGTGTTAGCATCACATCAAAGAGGTTGACATATAGCCTGGTGTACCATTATGATATGCAACCTTGTTGTTGTTGTTGTTGCTGTTCCTGTTCCCCAAGCTGCCTGGCCGAACAGCCCCAAGGCCCTGAGCAGGGCCAAGGCCATAACTGAGCGCCCCCACAGAACCCTCCCTGCCAACCACAATAAAGCCTGGGTGACCGAAGCCACTCCATGGCGGGGAGCTGAGGAGGGTGCAGAAACGCCCGGGAAACCAAAGCCCCACCCAGGGCCCTGTGCCCCTCAGCAATTATGAAGAGAAAGTTGAGGAGCAAAGGAAAAATGTGACGCTTTGGCTTCCAATCTTGGTAGATTGGGAGGTCAATCCACGGAAGAGACGCCGTCACTTGAGATCTAGAAAATATATAAGTAAAAGGAACAGTCAGAGTAAGCTATGGGTATGGCAGAGATCGCTCAGTTCTCACTCTGATAGACCAGCCCATCACCACCTTGTGCATACAACCTTGTAGTTGTGAGCAGTGTGCTGCTTCCAACTCTCCAATATTGGTTCTCGATGGTTCTGTAGGAAGCTCCCATGCACATTACTGCTGTGTTGCAGTTGAGGATTCCCCTCTATTGTAACTACCAAGAGTCCCACATATTGGTAAACAAGGCTCACACGTACATACATGTATACCATGCATGTGTGTATGTAAACCTTTCAAAATACATTTTTGATGTTGTTAATTTTGAATATATCCTCTGCTAACATCTGTTCCTCGCCTGGTTAACTACGGAGGTAGTCTCGTGCCTTGGAAATTGCGCATGCCTGTACAGTATTTCAATTATTGCTGGGATTGTATTAAAATTGACATATCTTTATATTATGTTAAACTATACACGATAAGTAGTGATAAACTAGCAAAGAAGCATCGTCTGATTTAAGGGGTTAATAACATAAGGTGATATAATTCAATCGCACTCGTATGTGTGTGTGTGTGTGTGTGGGGGGGGGGGGGGGGGAATGCGATACCGATAATGGGTAACTTAGGTCTATATATTATGTTGTATAATTGTATTGTGTATGTTTTATTATCAACCGTTGTCTTCTGATGAATTCCATTTGTACTCACTATACCTGAGAGTGAGTGAGTGAGTGAGTGTGTGTGTGTGTGTGTGTGTGTGTGTGTGCGCGTGCGCGTGCGTGCGTGCGTGCGTGCGTGCGTGCGTGCGTGCGTGCGTGTGTGAGAATGAATGAATGAATGGTGTATGTGTGTGATAGTGATGCAGCGAGGTCCTAACCCGTGATGCAGTGTAGTGACCTGTTGTTGACGTCTGTTATTGATTACCCGTCACACCCACTACCACCCCGGGGAAAGAGAGAGCGCGCGCGCTCGCTGTGCGTTTACACATTATAGTCCATATCAAGTTCCTATCGTATGTCAGATATAATTTGAATAAAATGAAAACTCAATTCTGTCGAAACATATTTATGTATTTGTTATCTCTTCTGTGGTAATTTGTTACAGTAGCAATATGCTCGCATTAAGCCCGGGGCTCACGGTCGTGTTTTTTTTGTTTTTTCCCCCCCGATTTTGAGGCGGCTCTCTAAGATTTTGAGTTCCACTATTCAGAGCTCCGTCATGATGGTGAAAATCGTATATTGGACTCCTCAATATACTGTATTTGTGTTCGAATTCTGAGACTCATTGTAATTTCACGTCTAAAGCTGCTTGCGTGACTAGGTATAGTAAGGAAACTAAAAAAAAAAAAAAAAAAAAAAAAAAAAAAAACACACACACACACACACACACACACACACACACACACACACACACACACACCCTGTCGTCATTGGAAGGAAAGA
Organism: Paralithodes platypus; assembly: GCA_032716605.1. Taxonomy (NCBI): domain Eukaryota; kingdom Metazoa; phylum Arthropoda; class Malacostraca; order Decapoda; family Lithodidae; genus Paralithodes; species Paralithodes platypus. The sequence goes on from CM064543.1 coordinate 172,139, forward strand.
GGTCATATTGAAGCAGATGAGATTATGGAAAGTTAAATGAGGTTTGTCACAGTTTGATTATCCCACATATTCCTCTCTTTTGACTACGGTGATGTATGCTAAGTTGATTAATATAGTTTGTTTGGTAGGCAGAGTAAACAGTAATATGTCGTTTGTATGGAAATGAGATACTTGAAAGTTAGATGAGTTTTACCCACTTTTGATTAGCCTACTTGTGTCAACACTTTTCGATTTGTTTTCACTCTTAGCTTCTAATTTTGAATACAGTGACTTTTTCATTGTTGTTTAAATAGTTAGTTAAGGGGGGATGGCCGTATTTATTTGCTAATTTTTATATCCTTTTATAATTTGTTTTTTTTTAGTTTCCTCCCTACACCTCAATCAAGCTTAAAAAAAAACACCTCCCAAAACCTTCCTTCAAGATATATTTGTAAATTTTTCAATAGAAGGCCGGAGGCCGGTTTCTTTTGAATTACAGATCAGGAAAAAAATCGACACCTAAATGACACGAAAAGTCTTAATATTGACAAATAAATGGAGCAAAAGGTCTTAAAATATCCAAACTAATGGGCCGAAGGTCATAAAATATCCAAACTAATGGGCCGAAGGTCATAAAATATCCAAACTAATGGGCCGAAGGTCATAAAATATCCAAACTAATGGGCCGAAGGTCATACAATATCCAAACTAATGGGCCGAAGGTCATACAATATCCAAACTGGGCCGAAGGTCATAAAATATCCAAACTAATGGGCCGAAGGTCATAAAATATCCAAACTAATGGGCCGAAGGTCATAAAATATCCAAACTAATGGGCCGAAGGTCATACAATATCCAAACTAATGGGCCGAAGGTCATAAAATCTGAAAACTGATGGGGGTAAACATGAGGCGGAAGGAGGACCATAAAAGCGAGCCACCCCCCCCCCTTCAACCCAACTCTCCCATAGGACGCTCACCCCAGTTCACCGCTTGGCTACACTGATGGACAGGAAGGCAGTGTTGACAATGTATACCAAGTGGGTAACCCGGTTTCTGCACCACCCTGTATGGCAGTTAAGGGGGTAGTGCTTGATTTTTGGTCTACTGTATATACCGGTATTGATTTATTTATATATTTTTTTGTTTCCTCGCTAGACCTCCATCAAGCTTAGAAAATCACCCCCTAGACCCCCCTTTCAAGATAAATTTGTTCATTTTTCGGTAGAAAAATGTCCCGGCCGAGGGCCGGTTCCTTCTAAAATTAGAGGCTCGCTTTCGCTCGCCCGGAAAAAATCAACACCTAAAGGGCACGAAAGGTCTTAATATTACAAACAAAATGAGGTGAAAGGTCTCAAAATCGCCAAACTAACAGAACCAACGTCTTGAATCCTCAAAACTAATATGCTAAACATGAGGGAGAAGGGGGTCCAAAAAAAGCGAGTACTACCCCCTAACACTTTATTGCAATATAACTAATGTTGTAATAATATTGTTGTGTAGCTTATTGGGTTTAAGTTTTATATATACTGTAAGATACAAGCCCTATTTGTATGGATAAGTTGTGGCTTGGAGGTGTGTGTGTGTGTGTAATAATAAAATAATAATAATAAACGGTTTATTAAAGAATGGCAGCCTCATGAGCTGAAAATACACATTTTACAATTTAGTGGATGAACATGAGATGTACAGATATGAGGATGGTAAGCTCAGTTTACAAACAAAATAAATAAATACAATAATGATGCATGTGCAGAATACAAATTATCATAAAATAAAATAAAATACACACACACACACACACCGTGTGTGTGTGTGTGTGAGAGAGAGAGAGAGAGAGAGGAAGAGAGAGAGAGAGATTAATTAATTTATTTATTTATTTATTTATTTATTTATTTATTTATTTATTTATTTATTTATTTATTTATTTATTTATTGAAAAACGGCCCTCAAATCCTCAAACAACTACGGTACCTAAGTTGGTTTAACTCGTCTGAAAATAGACAATTTGTTTAAAACGCTAGTCGGAGTATTAACAGAAAAAGGAAAACGATATTTGTTTTTTGAGGTAATCAGAAACAGAAATCACTCCTGTGTGCCAAAAAGGAAAATGTTTGCAGGTTAGTTTTTGAGTAAACACGAAAGCAAGAAAGTCCGATATTTTTTGTTGGCTTTATACATTTTTAATATTATTTATTTGCTATGTCAATTAATCCTTCGGACTCCCTTTAGTTTTGCCTCTATAATATTCTTTCAATTCTTGCTAAATTGTATGCTTCCTATATTCTTTATAACTTCCATTTAGTCCTTTGTTTGTCTGCCTCTGTTAGCCTTAAACCCCCCCCCCCCTTTCTCTCTCTCTCTCTCTCTCGCTCTCGCTCTCTCGCTCTCGCTCTCTCGCTCTCGCTCTCTCGCTCTCTCTCTCTCTCTCTCTCTCTCGCTCTCTCTCTCTCGCTCTCTCTCTCTCGCTCTCTCTCTCTCTCTCTCTCTCTCTCTCTCTCTCTCTCTCTCTCTCTCTCTCTCTCTCTCTCTCTCTCTCTCTCTCCATGTCTTCCCCATTCACCTCCTCCTATCACTTCCTCTGTTCTATCGCTCCCATCACTCTCCTCTCACTCACCCCCCTCCCCCTCTCCTCCCCTTCTCCCAGATAGCTACGAAGACTTCAGCCATGTTTCTGTTTTCATCTCACAATGTTCAGAATAGTTCAGTACTTTGTTTGTATTTCATTATTCTTCATCTATATTCCTTAGTTTGTCTTAATCTTTAAAATATGCAATGCCGATTTTTATTTTTATATTATAAAGGCCTTTTAGGAGTCAAAGGGGTAATTACTATTACAATACCTCGTCTACCTACCGCAGGTCCTTCCTAAGCCGAATTAAATCGTCGTATGATAGCCAGAAAGCAATGAAATAATCATCGCTGGGGTAAGATCAATGAACACGATCGTTGTTCCATTCGTTATTATCGGTAATACTGTCTCGAGTCGGCCACCCACAACTATGGCGGTATGTGCCCGAATACATACATGCATACATGCATACATACATACAGTACATACATACAGTACATACATACAGTACATACATACAGTACATACATACAGTACATACATACATACATACATACATACATACATACAGTACATACATACAGTACATACATACATACATACATACAGTACATACATACAGTACATACATACAGTACATACATACATACATAAATACAGTACATACATACAGTACATACATACATACATAAATACAGTACATACATACAGTACATACATAAATACAGTACATACATACAGTACACACACACACACACACACACACACACACACACACACACACACACACACACACACACACACACACACACTCACTCACTCACTCACTCACTCACTCACTCACTCACTCACTCACTCACTCACTCACTCACTCACTCACTCACTCACTCACTCACTCACTCACTCACTCACTCACTCACTCACTCACTCACTCACTCACTCACTCACTCTCTATCTATCTATCCGGGCTTGCAGGTTTAAAGTTATATTATAATATGTATTTTGTCAGCTGTAGGCTATAATAATGTTCTAGTTTAGTCACCACCGATACCACCGTTGATAGTCCGGAAATGTTAGCAGAGGAAACTTGGCGATACAAACTGATTTATCCCTTCAAGCAATCCACGTTTTCTTTACTATTATAACGTTACTGCCGGGAGATTGTTCTAAGCTTAGGAAGGACCTCTGGGAAGCACACACACAGAGAGAGAGAGAGAGAGAGAGAGAGAGAGAGAGAGAGAGAGAGAGAGAGAGAGAGAATGTGTAGGCAGAGAGGTGGATGGGAAGAACGGATGAATGTATGAAGGAGAGAAAGAGGAAAGGGGGGGGGGGGGGGTAGAAGTGTAAGCTCCATTAATCCTCTCGCCCTTGTTTTGACGAAGTTAGCGAATTATTTAATATTGTTCTTATTGTGAGGGATTATTAGAGAGGGCCGGTGCATGAGACCATTTTGAATAGCCACACTATGTACGTTGATAATGATGTAATACATAGAAAGGGTTCTGTGGGGGCGCTCGGTTATGGCCTTGGAATTGCTCGGGGCCTTGGGGCTGTTCGGCCAGGCAGCTTGGGGAACAACAACAACAACCACCAAGCTCATTACTGGCATTGGACATATTTAATAGATATCCGCCGCTGGGGAACACAACGATTACCGTGTGAGGTTTAATATGTGTGGCTCTACTTCATCATTCCTTCCTCACTGGTCTCTTATTTTATTTTATCCTTCCTTCATTTCCATTATTGTTTTGCCTCCCTCCTTTCTTTCTATCATTCCTATTCCCCCCCCCCCCCCCCCCCCGCGTGCCTCCTTTGTTCCTTCCCATACGTTCTTTTAACTCTCCTTCCTTACTTCATTCCTCCATCCATCCATCCATCCATTTATTCCTTCCTCCCACCTTTCTTGCCATACTTTGTTCCCTGTAAGCCTTTCTTCTTTCACTCCCCCCCCCCCCGCTCTCTCTCTCTCGCTCTCTCTTCCTCTCGCTCTCTTTCTCTCTCGCTCGCTTTCTCTCTCTATCTATATCTATCTCTTCCTCTCTCTCTCTCTCTCTCTCTCTCTCTCTCTCTCTCTCTCTCTCAACTGTTCAGAAGTTGTTAAGAAGGCAAACAAAATAATTGGCTTTATAGGCAGGTCATTTGAGCATAAATCCAAAGAAGTTATCCTAACCCTTTACAATTCCTTAGTCCGCCCTCTTCTGGAATACTGCGTTCAATCCTGGTGCCCTTATTACCAAAAAGATATAAACAAGCTAGAACGAGTTCAACGTAGAGTTACCAAAATGATACCTAGCCTAAAGAACAAACCATACGAAGAGCAGCGTCTTAGAGAATTAAATCTATTTCCTTTAACCCAGCGCAGTTTAAGAGGTGACTTAATTCAAGTGTTCAAAATCATCAAAGGCATCGACAATATGAACTGTAGTAAGTACTTCACTATCGACCAATCTAATTATACGCGGGGAAACGGTTGCAAAATTATTGGTAAATCTTTTAACTCACAAGATTCTAAGAATTTCTTCTTCAATCGAGTTGTCAACTTGTGGAATGGGCTTCCCCGAGACGTTATAGACTGCAGCACCGTTGATTCATTTAAACTCCGCCTAGACAAATATCTCGCACCACACCCGCGACTGACTGCGTTTGTAAATGAATAACTTTATTTTATCCTCCCCTCAGTTACTAACCCATCTGTCCCCTACTAACTTCCTAATCCTGCCACGGACATTAGTTCCAGGGCAGTAGTTCCCTTTCCAATGTTCCCTTACCCACTCTAAACCACTGTTTGGACACTTGATCCTCAGTGTTTTGGAGGACAAGCAGCCTAGAAGGGTCACTAGACCTCTTGTTGCTTGATTTCCTTTGTACTCCTTTGTAGTTGTGGTGGACAGGTGTGGTGGTACAGGTGTGGTAGTTGTGGTGGACAGGTGTGGTGGTACAGGTGTGGTAGTTGTGGTGGTACAGGTGTGGTAGTTTTGGTGGTACAGGTGTTTTTGAACAGGTGTGGAGTCTGTGGTATAAACGTCCCTAGGTGTTTGCGTCGATTTCAGGTTGGGCGGTTACCATAGAAACCTGGGACAAACCCCCCCCCCCCCAACTATACACCCTCCTTCCCTCCATTCCCACTTCTCTCTCCTCTACCCCTTTTGTATCTCCATGCTATTCCCTCCCCGTCTCTTTATCGCACTTATCCACTCCTTTCCACCTATTGTTCCCATGTCTCTCACTATTCCCCCCTTCCATCCTTCCTTTGTCTCTCCCTCCCATCCGTGTCCCCCCCCCCCCCTCCCCCCCCCCCAATCCCCTCTTCCTCTCTTTCTTTTTCGTCCACATCCTTCGTTCTCTACTGTGTTTTTCATCCAGGTATTCTTGCATTCGTTTCTTCTTATCTCCTTTTACCCCTTTCGTTTCACTTTTCTATCCCTTTCTCGCCTTCCTATTTCCTTCATCTTTCTCCCTATATCTTCTCCGTCTCTCTCTCTCTCCTATCTTTCCCTTCTCGTTCTTGCATATTCTCCTTCTATTCTCCCTCCTCTATTTTACTACTTTCATCCCTCCCTATTTCTATCTTCTTCCTCCTTCCAGTTTCTCTCTCCTGGAACCCCTTGCGTTTTCCCTTCTATCCACACTCTCCATCATTTCCACCTCCCTACTTTCCTGTCCCTCCTTCCCTTTCCTGTCTTCTATTCCTTCCTACTCCCTTGTTCTTTCCCTTCTACCCTTATCCCCTTCCTTTTGTTCACTGTGTATACTGTACAATAATATGTGGGAATTCGTTATAAACTATACTCTATTCTCCATAGTTAGGCCAAAACTCTTGACCCCTAAGCAATTGTAACTAAACAAAATATGCCTAACGACTAAATAATTATAGTAGTTTTTAAAGGCGGATCAACTCGCAGGAACCAAGTGGTCTGTGTGGACTGTGGATCTCTGTAACCAAGATGGCGGAGGTTGGCCGATCTCTGTTACTATAGGGTCTCTAAGTCGCTCTCCCTCCCATTAATGATTTCTTTTTGGTTTTCCGAGAAGTCCCTAGTCTAAGCGGAATACAAATCGTTTGGCATTAAGGGAGCCCACCTCGCTTTTTTGTTCTCTTTCTCTCCCTCTCTCTTTGGCTTACATCCATTCGGCCCCATTCAGCCTACTATTTAAAGACGTTTACCCCCATCCAGGTGTCAATATTTTCCTGGCGAGCGGTAGCGAGCCAGCATACAGTATATATGTTTTTGTTTTGACAGCAAGCTAAATTTGTACAGTTTTCGATAGAAAAATTTCTCCGGCGAAGCCGGATTTCTCCATACAATGCTGGCTCGTCATCGCTCGCCAGGAAGAAATCGACACCTGGATGGGGATAAATGTCTTTAAAAAGTTGGCTGAATGGGGCCGAATGGATACAAGCCAGGGAAAGAGAGGGAGAGAAAGATAAAAATAAAAAGCCGGTGACCCCCCCCCCCTTAAGTTGTAAGAGAGGAAAACATAGAGTAATGGCTGTATAATGTAGATGCGATAAGTATGTAGGTATGTAGGTATGTATGTAGGTATGTAGGTAATGTAGATGCGATAGGTATGTAGATGCGATAGGTATGTAGGTAATGTAGATGCGATAGGTATGTATGTAGGTAATGTAGATGCGATAGGTATGTAGGTATGTATGTAGGTAATGTAGATGCGATAGGTATGTAGATGCGATAGGTATGTAGGTAATGTAGATGCGATAGGTATGTAGGTATGTAGATGCGATAGGTATGTATGTAGGTAGGTATGTAGGTATGTATAGGTATGTAGGTATGTAGGTAATGTAGATGCGATAGGTATGTAGGTAATGTAGATGCGATAGGTAGGTATGTATGTAGGTAGGTATGTATGTAGGTATGTATGTAGGTATGTAGGTAATGTAGATGCGATAGGTATGTAGGTATGTAGGTATGTATGCGTGTAGGTATGTAGGTATGTATGCGTGTAGGTATGTAGGTATGTATGCGTGTAGGTATGTAGGTATGTATGTAGGTATGTAGGTAATGTAGATGCGATAGGTATGTAGGTAGGTATGTATGTAGGTATGTATGTAGGTAATGTAGATGCGATAGGTATGTAGGTATGTATGTATGTAGGTATGTAGGTACGTATGTAGGTAATGTAGATGCGATAGGTATGTGTGTAGGTATGTATGTAGGAAATGTAGATGCGATAGGTATGTAGGTATGTATGTAGGTAATGTAGATGCGATAGGTATGTAGGTATGTATGTAGGTAATGTAGATGCGATAGGTATGTAGGTATGTATGTAGGTAATGTAGATGCGATAGGTATGTATGTAGGTATGTAGGTAATGTAGATGCGATAGGTATGTATGTATGTAGGTATGTAGGTAATGTAGATGCGATAGGTATGTATGTATGTAGGTAATGTAGATGCGATAGGTATGTATGTAGGTATGTATGTAGGTATGTAGGTAATGTAGATGCGATAGGTATGTAGGTAGGTATGTAGGTAATGTAGATGCGATAGGTATGTAGGTATGTATGTAGGTATGTAGGTAATGTAGATGCGATAGGTATGTAGGTATGTATGTATGTAGGTATGTAGGTAATGTAGATGCGATAGGTATGTAGGTAATGTAGATGCGATAGGTATGTAGGTAGGTATGTAGGTATGTAGGTAGGTATGTAGGTAATGTAGATGCGATAGGTATGTAGGTATGTATGTAGGTAATGTAGATGCGATAGGTATGTAGGTATGTATGTAGGTATGTAGGTAATGTAGATGCGATAGGTATGTATGTATGTAGGTATGTATGTAGGTAATGTAGATGCGATAGGTATGTATGTAGGTATGTATGTAGGTATGTAGGTAATGTAGATGCGATAGGTATGTAGGTGTGTATGTAGGTATGTAGGTAATGTAGATGCGATAGGTATGTAGGTAATGTAGATGCGATAGGTATGTAGGTATGTAGGTAATGTAGATGCGATAGGTATGTAGGTATGTATGTAGGTATGTAGGTAATGTAGATGCGATAGGTATGTAGGTAGGTATGTAGGTAATGTAGATGCGATAGGTATGTAGGTATGTAGGTAATGTAGATGCGATAGGTATGTATGTATGTAGGTATGTATGTAGGTAATGTAGATGCGATAGGTATGTATGTAGGTATGTAGGTAATGTAGATGCGATAGGTATGTATGTAGGTATGTAGGTAATGTAGATGCGATAGGTATGTAGGTATGTATGTAGGTATGTAGGTAATGTAGATGCGATAGGTATGTAGGTATGTAGGTAATGTAGATGCGATAGGTATGTAGGTATGTATGTAGGTAATGTAGATGCGATAGGTATGTAGGTATGTAGGTAATGTAGATGCGATAGGTATGTAGGTATGTAGGTAATGTAGATGCGATAGGTATGTAGGTATGTAGGTAATGTAGATGCGATAGGTATGTAGGTAGGTATGTAGGTAATGTAGATGCGATAGGTATGTAGGTATGTAGGTAGGTATGTAGGTATGTAGGTAATGTAGATGCGATAGGTATGAATGGCTTGTTTTCGTCTCGACCTTGTTATTCTCCCATACAATACAAATAACTCCCTGTCATTCTCGACAACATTATTTGCTAGATTTCATGTTTTTGTCAACATGTTTGTGTTTTCATTTAATATTACTTATTTTGTCTGAGGGGGTCTTTTGGAGTCTCCCTTGTTTCGATTCATTAGTTTGGTGATTATAAGAAGATTCACCTCATTAGTTTGGCGATATTAAAAAGATTCACCCCATTCAGGTGTTGATTTGTTTCTGGGCGAGCGAGAGCTAGACTGTAACTTAAAAGAAATCGGCCTTCGGTCCGGATATTTTTCTATAAACAAATGTACATGTTTAATTTGAAGGGGGTCTGAGTTTATTTTATTTTGTTTTTTTTTCAGTTTGAAGGAAGTTTGGGTAGGCTTTTTTGTTAGCTTTGGGGACACACTAAAAAGATATTGCTCGAAAATAAAAATTAAAGACGCCATAATTAATCAAAATCACCACAATAACTCTCCAAACGTCAGCTGTGCTAGTGTTATTAGTGTTAATCCTGAACCTCATTTCCTTTTTTACATTCCCTCTTTTCCAAATGTATTCATTGGCTGATTTCCCCTGTGCATCCAATTTATTCTTAGCTCCTATTCATTTGGTGCTGCTCATATATTCAGCGTGTGTCCCATTTTCTTTCTCCGTACTTACTTTTAATATTATTTTTGAACTATACTTATTTTACTATGAATACAATCAGTGTCCTTTTGCTTTTTTTTTCGCCATGAAATTGACTTTTTTCGCCATGAACTCCCATTTTGTTTTACCGTGCATTAATATATCTCATATATTTCTCCACTATACATATATACATTTACAGCTAATCAATGTGTGTTTGTGTTCTTGCTAGAATAGCGTTGATCTCTTACTGCTGTTTATTTACTCAGCATTTTCCCATGGCATTTACTTTGCTATTTGATGTCATTTCTTTGTCTCAGTCTTGCTTTTGTTTTTATTGCTGACATTTGGATATTTTCAATGTTATTCGCCTGTGTCTGGTTTATTCAAGTGTGTGTGCGTTTATTTTAGCATTGTGTGTGTGTGCGTGTGCGTGTGTGTTTGCTTGCTTGCCTGTACGCTCGAGTGTGTGTGTACCAATATGTTTAGCGTCCGCATGCTTTCCATTTTGTCTCTGCTCTTTTTGCTCTCGTCCATCCTCCTCTCAGGCTTTCCAATCAACTTTTTTTTTGCCCTTCCTTCCAACCAATACGGTGTTTTTGTGTCCTCTTTTGCTCACACACACACACACACACACACACACACACACACACACACACACACACACACACACACACACACACACACACACACACACACACACACACACACACACACACACACACACCCAGTCTCTCTCTCTCGTTTTATATATATATATATATATTTATTTATTTATTTATACTGTTATCTTTTTAATTTTTTACATTTGTTCTCTTTCTATGCTCTCTAATGTTCTCTTCTCTCTGCGTTCCGTCCACTTTCTCTCCCTACACATGCTTATATCTCCCTTTCTCTCTTTTCTACACACTTTTTACCTGTGTATCTGTATTCATGTCAAACGTATGTTTTGTCTACCATTTTTTGTTTTTTGCTTTTTCTAGGAATCCCTCAGCCCACATAATGAAGGCCCCCCCCCCCCCCCCTAAACTCTTCTACAATATTGTTTGTTCTCGTCTTTTGTATGCCACCCCTCACCCTTCTTCATTATAATTGTTTTTCCCTTGTGTTCTGTGTCTCTCATCCTGCTTTACTCTCTACCTATCCTTCTTTAGTCTTCTCTGTTTTACCACTTCCATTCTTCGTTTTGTACCCAGTATTCTTCCTACCTTGTTTTGGTTCCTTCTCTCCTCATTTTTGTATCTCCTTTTCTATTTCTGAATTCAATGTTTCTCCTCATATTTTTTGTCTCTTCTCGACTTACGTCTTCTCGTTTACCCATTCTCTTTAACCTACTTTTACATTTCTCTTCGTATCTTTTCATTCTATCCTTGACTATTTTCTTTCCCTCCACCTTTTTCGTAACCATTCTTCTAACTCCTTATCTTCTGTTCCTCGTTTTTTTGTTTCCTTGCTTACCTCTTTCTCTCTTTCCCATTCTCCTCTCATATTTTGTTCTTAGTTCCCCTCCATTTTCTCTTCTTGATTGTTTTTTCTTTCATCTGCTCGCCTTTGTTTGACCTCATTTCTTTAATTTCCTTGTCTACCTTCATTTCTCTTAATTTCTTATCTCCTTCCTATTCCCTACTATTTACTAGTATCTTTTCTCTCCTTCCTTTTTTACTTCTACTTTCGTCTATCCATTATATGCAGTTCCCCCTTTTCCTCTTCCCACCCTTCCTCTCTTCTTTACACTTTACTCATCCTTTTTTATTCCATTTCTTTTCTCGAATATCTCCAGTTCTCCTCTTTCCCCCCCCCCCCCCCGCTCATCTTTTCTTTCCACTTTTTCTTTTATCGATTAACCGCAGTTCTCCCTTTTCTCCTCCCCTTAACACTTCATTCTCCCCCAGGGTTCTTTTATATATAGTTTTCTCTTTTATCTTCCCCATATTCATCCCATCTTTCTTTTCTTTTTTCCTGAAGTGCCAATATTATTAAGCGCTAAATTAGCAGTGCTTGGTTGGAGAGCAAGAGAACACAAGGAATGTACCCAAATATATTTTATTTATACAGACAGACAGGAAGCAAGACAAAATAACAATATAACTGGAAATAATATCAGACTCTATCTTAGCTGGGCTTGGGGCTTAGGCGTCTGTAGTGAGATTGGTAGCGCAGCCCTCTGAGCCTGGGGGATCCAGCCCAGCGAATACAGGGCAGCTCCTTCTTCAGGTACAGGCTGGGATCTAAGTCGCCGTCGTTAGTATGGTCATGACACGTCTCCAGCAGGTGCATCTTCCTGAGCCTCGGGGCTTCAAAGGTCGGGCGTCAATTCTTGCTCCAGGCAGCAAGAGTATGGAGCAGCTCTTCTTTCCATTGCTAACCGAACTCCTGGTAGTAGTCGTCTGTCTCGTCCAGGATGTCGCCTCAGCTCCTTGACCTCGGGGCACTCAAGACACCAGGGCTGAGTTCCTTAGTGGCTGCGCTGCAGGCAAGAAGGTTAATGTCTCTTCTTCAGGAGTAGCGTTGTCAGCCCCCTCTTCTTAACAATCCTATTTTTCCTCGCCTCTATCATTGCCCTCGCCGTTTACCAGACTGTCTCAGTGGCTGGAGTCCTTCTGCCCTTTGGAGAGAGGGAAGCCGAGTTCACTGGGATTCTCAGGTGTTCTGACTAACTCGAAGTCGAAGTCTGTGTGGAGAGGCCCCACAAGTGGAGAAAGTAGAGGTTGAAGTCCAAGGTAAAGTGATGAGTATGAAGAGTTGGAGAGATGAAAGCTGGTGGGCTAGACCATCTTGCTATTGTTCATGTTGCAGCTGTGTTGTTGTTGATGTTGCTGACTCTGTCAGCTCTCTTAATCGTGTGCCGGGGAGGCGTAGATATCGATAAATTTCAATTTTTGTAGTTTGGCCACCCTTCGATGTTTGGGGGCTGGTGGGCTTTCTCCGTCCTTGAGATCCTTCCTCTGCGACCAGGGAATTTATTTCCTTATGCAGGTGCCGGGTGGAGTTCTCGGGTCGTAGTTTGGTTGATTTTATTGGATTTCTGGAGTCTCCATTGGGTTGTAGGTCGGCTCCACTTGAGATGTTTTTGCTGCTGCTGTCGGCTTCTTTGTTTCTCCATGAGTTGGCGATGTTGTTGTAGCAGGCTCCTTCCATTGTATGCTCAGAGTTCGTGGGAGCAGAACCTTAGGCCTCATGGTGTTCTTCGGCTCTTCCGGCGTTGGTGTCTTCTTCGATGATGGTGTTTCGGGTTAGAAGATCCGGAGGGATGACGATGGATTGAAGACTGTTTATCTTGAGGAGAGCATGCAGAAGTGTAGATAGTAGGCTTCTGTTGTCCCCGGCGAGATTGATGGCTGTGTGGATGATGATGGTGATGGTATCTGTCTTGGTGTCAGTCTTCACACCGGGGATGGTAGCCCAGCTCCTCTCTTGGGCGAATTGAGAGCCAATGACAGACCTGCCATTGGGTCCCGTCACTCTGGTGGCCTCCTTTCCTTTCCGTCCATCCATGATTGAGAATTCAACCTCTTTCATCACCTTCTCCAATGGAAGCAATTGCCTTCTTTGGGTTACTTTTCGCAATTTGTGTGCGATGTACGAAGAATTCCTTGCGGTCAGCTGTTCTTCCAATGAACCCATAGCCTCTCTTAACGTTGAACCACTTGCACACCCCTGTTGGTCTTGTTGGTTTTGGGTGGTCAGGGTTTGCGGGAGAGAACAGGACCTGTTGATGCTTCTGCTGCTGCTGGAGAAGTGAATGAGTTGGAATCTCTGACGAACTGCTGCTGGTCCTGGACATTTATAAGGCCACCTTCTTGATCGAGGAGCTGCTTCTTAGGTTCCAGCTGCCTTCCCATTGGCTGCTGGAAAAAGTACTGGGTCGCTGTGAGTGGCCGGAACGTCAATGGCTCTGCCCACCAGTTGGTTCTGTGATCCTGGAAAAAGCCGAAGCTCGCGAGGTACAGAGAGAGAGGGTTCTGGCCCTTGAATTGCTGAGAGAGCAGTGGCTATGCCCACCGGTACATTCCTTGATCCTAAAAGAAGGGGAAGTTCGCGAAGTACTGAGGGAGTCAGGGTTGCTCCTTCTTTCCTTCTCTTGCTATTTTCATTGCTATTGAATGTGAGGGAAGATGGATGGCCTCTTTCAGAGTTTCATGAAGTTCCGTCCTTCTCTTTTACTACCTTTTTCTTGAAGTTCCGTCCTTTTTTTTTTCCTTCCCTTATTCTTATATCCCTACCCTTTTATTTACAATTTCATCGTTTATTTATATTTGTTACAGTATAATTATTATCCTTTAACATTATTCTTATTTCTTTCGGTTTTTTCTTTCCTTCTTGTCCCTCCATCTTTTTTTCTTTTTATTAGTGTGCCATCACCGTGATAGGAAACCTCTTATTTCCCCACCACCGCCACTATCACGACACCACGACCATTAGTTCACATTTTATCACTGTACCGGTAACCATCACGGGTTTTGCCACAACCACCACCACCACCTTCAAAACAGCACAATTTGAACATTCACAATTTTGGACTTATCACTTAAGCCCTTCTGTACCGGCAACGTTTTTCTCATGTTATTTGGCTTGTATTAATCGATTTGATTTAGTTTCGGAAGGATCTCTAGCAATTAATAGGCTTCGATCTATCTCAATCAACCATTTCAAAGACCACAGATCCTTTCTAAGCTGCATAAAATCGTCTAAGTATAGTTACAAGAAGCATTACTCCCGTCATCACCACAGCAATATTTATACTACACTAATATTACATCTCACCACCATCACACATACACCACTACTGTCGCCATCACCTCAACAGAATGTGTAGTTAATTTGTACATCACTAATCCACAACTCACCACCATCACATATACCATTAGTATTGCTTATGGGGAGGTCTCCACTTGAGGGATTTTTTTCTTGACCCCTTTCTCCCTCATGTTTAGCCCCATTGCTTTTGCTATTATAAAACGTTTGCCCCATTAGTTTAGCGATTTTAAGAACTTTCACCCCATATTAAGACCTTTCGTGCAATTCAGGTGTCTATTTTATCCTGGCGAGCGATAGCGAGCCTGCAATTTAAGAGGAATCGGCCTTCGGCCGGGAAATTTTTCTACCGAAAAATGTACAAATTTATCTTGAAAGGGACTCGAGGGGGTGTAATTTTAAGGTTGATGGAGGTCTAGGGAACAAACTAAATACCTCCCCTTAATGACCACCACTAATTACAGGAAGAGTGTGGTGTAGAGCACATCATTATCTCCGCCATGCCTGTCATTATATGGGGCTTTGGTTATTGATTTTTAAGGGGGTAGTACTCGCTTTTTATGGACCCCCTTCTCCCTGATGATTAGACCCATTAGTTTTGCGACTTTGGGACGTTCGTTCACTAGTTTGGCGATTTTGAGACCTTTCGCCCCATTACTTTGTCAATATGAAGACCTTTCGTGCCGTTTAGGAGTCTATTTTTTCCGGGCGAGCGATAGCGAGCCTGTACATTTTGAAGGCACCAGCCTTCGGCCGGGACATTTTTCTACCGAAAAATGTACAAATAAATCTTGAAAGGGGGTATAGGGGTGTTTTTTTAAGCTTGATGGAGGTCTAACGAGGAAACTCAAAAATAAATAAATTAATTAATAAGTAGCCCCCAAAAACCAAGCACTACCAAGGCCACCTAGAGTACCCTAGGCACTACCCTTGGCACTACCCCCTTAAGCAATGAACTTAACGGAATAAAGTCTACGAGCACCAATACCCATATTTTATAAGTGATAGTGTGTGGGGAGGGAGGCAAGATGATGTTGTTATTAACCAATCTCTTTATTCGTCTCTATGTAGGAAGCCATTTTTGTTTCTAGATATCCCACTAACAGATAATATATAGTCCATGAGCCAAGATGAATATCAGTCCCATCAGAGCGGGAGATTTTCACCTACGGGATTATTTTTCGAACCTCATGCTTAGCCCCATTATTTTTTAGATTTTAAGACGTTTGCCCCGTTAGTTTGGCGATTTTAAGACATATCGCCCAATTTCTGTCAATTATAAGACCTTTCGTGACATTTAGGTGTCGATTTTTTCATGGCGAGCGAAAGCGAGCCTTTAACCCCTTCAGACTCATATGACGCAGAGGTTGCCAGATTAGCAATAAGAAATAGAGTTCTCATTAATTTAAGAGGAACCGGCCTTTGGCCGGAAAAGTTTTCTACCGAAAAATGTACAAATTTATATCGAAGGAGGGTCTTGGGGGTATTTTTTTAAAGCTTGATGGGGGTCTAGGAAGCAAACTAAAAATCACCCCTTAAGCTACAATTATAATATACAAAACATTTCTCATATAATTTTAGAGATGTTATTTGATACGCCAATGAGTGTCCTTATCACTTATTAGCCGTTAATTGGTGATTATATTGGAAGTTAGACCCCCTTGAATGGTACCGATTAGTATGATATAGGGATCTGGCCAATCAACTAATATGCCAACGATCACAAGCACCTCAACCATCACCATCACCACATTCGACACCACCAACATGATTATTGTGCTGCACTGTCATCACCCTTTCACCACATTATCGTCACTAACTCGCCAAATTTCTCACCACCACCATTACACCACCACTACCACTACAACACATTTTTCACCACCACCACCAAAACTATTACATATTTCACCACCACCACACCACATAATATTTCACCACCTCCACCATCAGCACCACCTCCACATACTTCACCACCACCACCACATACATCACCACACCACCACCACCACATACATCACCACCACATACATCACCACCACATAGATCACCACCACCACCACATACATCACCACCACATACATCACCATCACATAGATCACTACCACCACCAAAACTATTACATATTTCACCACCACCACACCACATAATATTTCACCACCTCCACCATCAGCACCACCTCCACATACTTCACCACCACCACCACATACATCACCACACCACCACCACCACATACATCACCACCACATACATCACCACCACATAGATCACCACCACCACCACATAGATCACCACACCACCACCACATACATCACCACACCACCACCACATACATCACCACACCACCACCACATACATCACCACACCACCACCACATACATCAAACCACCACCACATACATCACCACACCACCACCACATACATCACACCACCACCACCACATACATCACCACCACCACATACATCACCACACCACCACCACATACATCACACCACCACCACCACATACATCACCACACCACCACATACATCACACCACCACCACCACCACATACATCACACCACCACCACCACATACATCACACCACCACCACCACATACATCACCACACCACCACATACATCACACCACCACCACCACCACATACATCACACCACCACCACCACATACATCACCACACCACCACATACATCACACCACCACCACCACCACATACATCACCACACCACCACATACATCACACCACCACCACCACCACCACATACATCACACCACCACCACCACAAACATCACCACCACCACCACATACATCACTACCACCACCACAAACATCACACCACCACCATATACATCACACCACCACCACCACCACATACATCACACCACCACCACCACATACATCACACCACCACCACCACCACATACTCACACCACCACCACATACTCACACCACCACCACATACTCACACCACCACCACATACTCACACCACCACCACCACCACATACATCACACCACCACCACCATATACATCACACCACCACCACCACCACATACATCACACCACCACCACCACATACATCACCACCACCACCACATACATCACACCACCACCACCACCACATACATCACACCACCACCATATCACACACCACCACCACCACATACATCACACCACCACCACCACATACATCACACCACCACCACATACATCACACCACCACCACCACCACATACATCACACCACCACCACCATATACATCACACCACCACCACCACCACATACATCACACCACCACCACATACATGACACCACCACCACCACATACATCACACCACCACCACCACATACATCACACCACCACCACCACATACATCACACCACCACCACCACATACATCACACCACCACCACCACATACATCACACCACCACCACCACATACATCACACCACACCACCATATACATACATCACACCACCACCACCATATACATCACACCACCACCACCACCACATACATCACACCACCACCACCACATACATCACACCACCACCACCACCACATACATCACACCACCACCACCACCACCACCACATACATCACACCACCACCACCACCACATACATCACACCACCACCACCACATACATCACACCACCACATACATCACACCACCACCACCACCACATACATCACACCACCACCACCACCTGTAACATTGTCCCCATCAACGTTGTCTATCCCAGAAATTCGTGCCGTTGGTTTTCGTCCAAATTGGCTTTAGAGATTTTTCCTCCAGTTTGTGTAAAATCGCCTTTCGCTTTAATATTTTATTCTCTTGAAGTTGTTTGTATTCTTCCAGTTTCATGTCTGAATTTGTAGATTCTATCAATTTATCCATCTGTAAATTATGTAGCACTCCATACTGTATATAGATATATACATAATTATACTGTATAGTGTGTATATATTTATATATATATATATATATATATATATATATATATATATATATATATATATATATATGTGTGTGTTTTATTCATACATACACGTGCGCACCCACAGGTGTATTGTATGGCCACAGTGGCCGCTTGGCTCTGGTAGTTACCCTTTCATGACAAGTTAGGTTAAGGAATTTGTACTTTCAACCTCATTAGCTACCGGCTCGAAATATACCAATTATTTTTACTATTATTATTAAGTCTTGCGAGCAGACCACGTGGTCATCAAATCATTATAACTCTTTATAGTATCTGTATATATTCAAAATGAGGATATTATTCCAAACCATCAGACATTTCTCTACTTTCCTATACTCTATTCATCATGACTCGGCGAGAACTGTCACGTCCTCATCTGATTGCTGAGATGTGACAAAATGTTTATTATGGAATGTATGGAGTATTGTACAGACATGATGATAATACCATGCCTCTTAACACAATCTGGTCTGACGTCTTGTGGGTGGATTAAAAACTACACGTATAATTGCATGCCAGGCAGGTTACAAGAGCAAGGTTTACTAGTGGGGCGCCATGACCTTAATATATTAGTAGGCAAGATGACAACCGCTGCAGTTACATCCACTGGAGGTATGGCGTGCAGGGCCGCCGGTCGATCCCACATCACAATTGTAGTAGTGGCACGGAATTGCGGTAATGTCGGTACGAATTGCGGTAGGGGAGAGGTGAGAAAGATAAGTTGTTCTGTCCTAATATCGGTTCATGTATATGTCTTTTCCCCCGCACTCCGAGTTGTATTACTCACACTTTGAAATCTGGTTGACTGTAAACAAAAACCAAGGGTTTAAAAAACGTATGAAAAGACGAAAAGGGTAATTAAAGTGTCAGTTATTAAATATATAGCCTTATTAAGGGGAGGTTTTTAGTTGATTCCCTAGACTTCCATCAAACTTAAAATTACTCACCCTAGACCCCCTTTCAAGATAAATTTGTAAATTTTTCGGTAGAAAAATGTCCCGGCCGAAGGCCGATTCCCCTTAAATTACAGGCTCGCTATCGCTCGCCAGGAAAAAGTCGACACCTAAATGGCACGAATGGTCTTAAAATTGACAAATGGGGCGAGGGTTCTTAAAATCGCCAAGCTAATGGGGCGAACGTCTTAAAATCTCAAAAGCAATGAGGCTAAACATGAGGGAGAAAGGAGTCAAGAAAAAAATCCCTCAAGTGGATATCTCCCCTTAAGGTACATTGGTATAAATAAAATCATCTATTATCAAGATTGAAAGTTGTCAATGTACCCAATGATTGTTATGCCTGTTTACATGATTTGTAATATGGTTTATAATACTGCAGTGTAGTTTATTTTAGGTAAGGCTAATTTAATTTACGTTTTGATAGATTAAGCTATGGTATGTAGGTTATGTTAGGTAAAGTTGACTGTGGTTATGTATATCTATTTGAGTTGTGTTTGGTTATATGTACAGTATATATCTATTTGAGTTGTGTTTGGTTATATGTACAGTGTATATCTATTTGAGTTGTGTTTGGTTTTATGTACAGTATATATCTATTTGAGTTGTGTTTGGTTTTATGTACAGTATATATCTATTTGAGTTGTGTTTGGTTATATGTACAGTATATATCTATTTGAGTTGTGTTTGGAGCGTAATGAGATGAGAATGGTGAGATGGATGTGTGGGGCCAGGCTACAGGATAGAATAACAAATGTTGAGCTGAGGAGACGTTTAGGTATAAAGAGTATTAGCGAGGTGATGCGTACAAGTAGACTGGGATGGTATGGACATGTGGAGAGAATGGATGAACAAAATTGGGTGAAAAAATGCAGGTCTGTGATTGTGGAGGGAGCTGCACCAAGGGGTGGACCGAGGAAGACCTGGGATCGGACTATACGCGCCGATCTCAAATCCAAGAACTTGACAAGTGAAGCAGCCCTTAACAGGGTTGCCTGGAACGCCGCCATTAGGACAAGAGACTGAAACTGCACTTATGTGTGGAACACTCAGTCTTAAAATTTTATGTATGTATGTATGTATGTATGTATATGTACAGTATATATCTATTTGAGTTGTGTTTGGTTTTTAATTGTTTGATTTTGATTGATTAGGTTATATTTTGATTGATTAGGTTATATTTTGATTGATTAGGTTATATTTTGATTGATTAGGTTATATTTTGATTGATTAGGTTATATTTTGATTGATTAGGTTATATTTTGATTGATTAGGTTATATTTTGATTGATTAGGTTATATTTGATTGATTAGGTTATATTTTGATTGATTAGGTTATATTTTGATTGATTAGGTTATATTTTGATTGATTAGATTATATTTTGATTGATTAGGTTATATTTTGATTGATTAGGTTATATTTTGATTAGTTAGTTTCAGGATAGGCTAGATAATGTTAGGTTAGGACAGTGTTAGATGCTATGTTAGATGAGGTAATAGTAGGATATATTAGATGAAGTGATAGGATGTGTTAGATGAGTTAGATAATGTTAGGTTCGGTGATAGTAGGATAAGTTAGATGAGTTAGATAATATTAGCTTATTTTAGGATATGTTACATGAGTTAGATACTGTTAAGTTAGGTTATAGTAGGATATGGTAGATACATTTGATAATGTTAAGTTAGGTGATAGTAGAATATGTTAGATGAGTTAGATAATATATGGTTAGGTGATAGTAAAAAACATTTTAGATGGACACTGACAGATTAGGTGATAGTGGGATATGTTAGATGAGTTACATAATGTTAAGTTAGGTTATAGTAGGATATGGTAGATCAGGTGAGGTGTACGGGAATCGACTCGTAAAGCATAGTAATTTAACCAAATGACTAGTCGGGCAAAATAGCTTAGATCTTTGTAGCCTCACGCATTTGGTTGCTCGTGTTGGTGTAGAAGTTCGACAACAAATTAAGAGAATGTGTTAATGAAAGACTGCGAAAATGCTAGATGTTTATGGCCAGTAAGAGAATTAGTCCTTATTTTCAACTGACGGTAAATTGTCATGTCCTCATATTGATTACGCTGCTATTATGAAGATTTTGTAGCGAAATATGTATTATGGAAATTTGGTATGTATACGATAATGAAACTTAGTAGTTTCATATTAAGATAATTTATTTCACTTTATGACTTAATAAACATTTAAATTTCTCTCTGCTCTTCTCTTTTCGTCCGCTCCCTCCCCCCTCTCACCCTCACTCACTCCCTCATTCACACTCACTCACACACACTCTCACTCACACACACTCTCACTCACACACACACACACACACACACACACACACACACACACACACACACACGCACACACACACACACACACACACACACACACACACACACACACACACACACACACACACACACACACACACACACACACACACACACACACACACACACACACACACACGCGTTCATAAATACAAACTCGTCCATAGATACACACCTGTACATGTCTATATCTCACACAAGTATGCATACTGTACATACACGCACACATTCCTAACTTACAGACATGAACACAGGACCTGGTATGCACATTCATTCGTGCGGTCATGCATAAACACACACCTGGTTGGTCACGCACACCTGGTTGGTCACGCACACAGGTTCACACACACACACACACACCTGGATTCCTGGATTCCTGGATTGTAGTTTAGGACCGAAGTCCTGGGCCACGCTGGTGCGCCGCCCTCAGTAGTTCCTCGTTCTGATTTGATGTAGCAGGCTGTTTCCGTCGGACGTTTGGTAATAGTGTGGCAGCGATGGTTTGTCGGGTATTGTTCGTAGAAATTTGTCCAATCCAGTCTTGAAACTTAAGAGAGAGCCTGTGTGTTCTCTTAGTTCCTTGGGGAGACCGTTATATATCCTTGGACCGTGTACAGCCAATGAATTCTCTTTCAAGGTTTGTAAGCTCATCCTTGTTCTCACTAAACGCGGAATAGTGCACAATTTTCCTCGTCTACTGCTGTATGTCGTCCTAATTTCATCTTCGTTTTCCAGATTTGGTATAATTTCGTTAATTATTTTCCACAAGTACATTGCTACATATCTCTCCCTTCTTCTCTCCAATGAGTACATGTCTAAATGCTGTAGTCTCTGCCAGTAGTCCATGTTGTTCAGTCCTTCGATTCGGGCCGTGTACGTTCGTTGTACTGCCTCCAGTTTTCTGATTTGGCCGATGTTTGTGGGGTTCCATAACACACACACACACACACACACACACACACACACACACACACACACACACACACACACACCCACACCCACCCCACCCCACCCCACCCCACCCCAGACCCATTAGCTTAACTTCCGTTGTTGTAAAACTATTAGAATCAATTATAAGAGACGAACTTGTACTTTTCATAGAGAATAATAATCTTATTAATAATAGTCAACACGGCTTCAGAGCAAAAAAATCATGCCTAACGAACCTTATCGAATTTTATGACAACCTATTTAAGA
This sequence comes from Paralithodes platypus, assembly GCA_032716605.1. Taxonomy (NCBI): domain Eukaryota; kingdom Metazoa; phylum Arthropoda; class Malacostraca; order Decapoda; family Lithodidae; genus Paralithodes; species Paralithodes platypus. The sequence goes on from CM064543.1 coordinate 195,096, forward strand.
TTAATGATTTTACCAAAAGTCTTGATATAGTGTACTTGGACTTCCAGAAGGCCTTCGACAAGGTCCCTCATAATAAATTACTTCAGAAGGTCGAGAATCTAGGAATACAAGGCAACACACTTAATTGGATAAGGAATTGGTTAAGCGAAAGAAAACAAAGAGTAATTATTAATGGAGTGGAATCAGAATGGACTCCGGTGACTAGTGGAGTCCCACAGGGTTCAGTTCTGGGCCCATTATTATTCATAATATATATTAATGATTTAGACAACGGCATTAATAACATAATTTCCAAATTCGCCGATGACACTAAAATAGGAAATGCAATAATATCAGAAAGCGATAGAAGTAGCCTGCAATCAGATTTAAACAAGATATCAGAGTGGTCAGAAAATTGGCAGATGCCCTTTAACGTAAACAAATGCCTGATACTACAAATAGGCTCCCGAAACAACAAATACGAATACCATATGAATGGAGAAAAAGATAAAGAGCGTATCACAGATAAAAGACCTAGGAGTGCTTATCAATGAAAATCTAAAATCTACAAGCCAATGCACCGCAGCATCTAACAAAGCAAATAGAGCGCTAGGTTTTATTAAAAGAAATTTTCATTGTCATAGTAAAGACATAGTTGTACCACTATGTAAAAGTATTGTGAGGCCACATCTGGAGTATGCTGTGCAGTTTTGGTCTCCCTACTTAAAAAAAGACATAGAGAAACTAGAATCCGTTCAGCGTAGAGCAACAAAGTTAATCCCTTCCCTTAGAAATAAGCCATACAATGAGAGATTAAGAGAACTCGACCTGTTTTCGCTTAAGAAACGGAGAATAAGGGGACAGCTGATAGAGTGTTTTAAGATACTAAAAGGCTTTAGTAACGTAAATTCTAATAATCTATTTAAGATAGCCAAAGAAGGTTCCACAAGAGGAAACAAATTAAAACTAACAGGCAGGAAAGCGAACCTAGACATAACTAAAAATTTCTTCACCCACAGTATTATTAATGAGTGGAATAAGCTCCCTAATGAAGTTATTGACAGTGACTCGATATACACATTTAAAAAAAGGTTAGACACATATCACAGAAAAGTTGGTCTGCAGTAGAAGCTGATCACTGATAAGAGAACCTGGCGGAAATGAAAACGTTTTCAGTTGGAAAAGGGAAAAAAATAAAAAAAAAAAAAAAAAGTGAAGGTGTGCATGCCTTTTCCTTTCCATTTCTAACTATACTATAAATTCCTTCAGGCGATTTCCAAGCCCTGCAAGGTTATTCACTTCTAACTATTTTCATGTACGGCATATTGCCGGAGGGAGCGGAGGGTGGGGAGAGAGCCTTCATCTTTGCTATCCTTTCCTTCCACTTTCTCTTAGGGTTGCTATCTCTATTAGGATTAAGTCCTGGTCACCTCGTAGGGATCGTAAGATCTGTGTGGCCAGTGTATCTATGTAAATCTATGTAAATCTCTGCATAGTATTTGGGGACAATAACACTTTTGTATGCAGCTGTGAAGTGTTATTTAATTAAAACCGGTTGGAAAATGTTGCACCCTGTTGCACAGTCATTAAAACACATACACATCGAATACAATTAGATTCACACATTCATCCACACAGGACACACATATACACACCCACACGTCATTTGTAAACCACACACACACACACACCGTCATAAAAACTGACATTAGGTAATTGTTTGCCTTCTGATGGAAGTTCCAAAGTTATTAGAAGATTTATTATTGAAATAATGTAACTGTGATGAATTTGTGTGTGTGTGTTTTTTTTTTTATATATAATTGGGATGGGAATATAATCGATTAATATGGCTGGTTTTTTCTTTAATCGTATCCAGTTTGATATGGGCGATGATAACGAGTTACATGGACATCTTAGACAGGTATCATTTTGGCTACCTACAGGGAGGATTGCGCAGTGTAGAGATAGATAATGCATTACTGTAAGGGGGTGGAGAGTACGGGAGTGAGGAGGGGAAGGAGGGAGGTAGAGGAGGAGAATAGATGAACAAGTGGAGGATGGGGAATCGGAAGAGGATGAATGGTAGGAGGAGAAGGAAAATGAGAAGAGAGAAAGACTACGTGAAACATGGGAGGAGGAAGAGCATGATGGTTAGGAGAAGGAAGAAAAGAGGAAGGGAAGACTCAAGCGAAGAATGGGAAGAGGATGAGGATGATAGGTAGGATAAGGAGGAAAGGAAGTGAGGAAGAAGAAGAGAAGAGAGGATGTCTAAGTGAGGAATGGGAAGAGGAAGAGGATAATGTGTAGGAGGAGGAGGAGGAGAATGGGGTATGAACAAATAGGAGGGCACATAAGAAGAGAAGAGGATTAGGTGAAGTTAAGAAGTGAAGACACTTGGAATCACCTGGTAAAGGTAAATATATACAACGGAGAGAGAGAGAGAGAACGAGAGAATAGAGAGAGAGAGAGAGAGCGAGAGCGAGAGCGTGAGCGAGAGCGAGAGCGAGAGCGAGAGCGAGAGCGAGAGCGAGAGCGAGAGAGAAAGAGAGCACCGAACCACGAGGGGAATCAGAGGGGCCAGAACCGGTCTGTGGTCCCCTCTCTCTCCCTCCCCAAACAGTGTCGCCAATTTTGCAACTTAGCAGGTAGGTCTAGAAGTATATACCTCCCTGTAGCACCAATTATTTGTATTTAGTGGCACAATCAATGGACAACAACATTTAGATTTTGGGCCAGTCCTACAGTAAGTGATATTCTAAGAGTAATATCGTGTGTATACGTGATTTGTATTGTAACGTATTTTAGAGTTTGGCTATAAGGTAAAATAGGGTAAATATGTGTTTTGAATAACTACTGTAATATCTCCTTAAATACTAAGTAAGATAATATTCTATGACTTTTGAATGACTGTGATTGTGACCCAATGGTTCTTAATGTTTATGTTATTTGATCATACATGGCATTTCAGAATTGAGTCTATTCGATATATTGTAATTAGGCCAGAAATAGTGACCAATTATCCTGTATAAAACAAACAGGACTGTAGTAATCAAGATACTATTTCTACTATTTAGGAAGAGTCTGTCAGGGAATGGGTGCGTAAATTTACAGCCCATTTGCCATTTTTGAGTTATGCAGATGACAGGTCAAGATTTCTAGCCTAATAATTGGGAAAAGAATAACCTTTGTGTTACATATGTGGTGCCACTACAGTCTCTCACTGTCACATCTGTATGATTACATGTCAACTCGACACTTGGTCTATTTAACTTCCTAACTTAAGCTAAATAACCTAACCTAATGTAGTCTACCTCAAAGCTAACCTAACGTAAAATTAATTTATTTATGGGTTGAGTAGACTGGGGATATGGTTGACTAACTATTGAATTATTATGTTGTGTTTTGGTATTTAATGACATTGTAGCGACTTGAAGGCCCAGTCTAGCGATTTTGGTGATATAGATTAGGTAACCCTGCCGTCCCTCTAGGCTCCCTCTCAGTCAGTCAGTCGGTCTCTGGTAGTGGTAGTGAGAGGGTTGGTTCCGCGACCTTCGTCCCTCGCTCTCTGTTGACGGGACCACCTGCAACGTTACACCCAGGTTCCTTTATCATTCACTCTGGTTCCGCGGAGCCACCTCTATTTGGAGGTGGATGGAGGAATCTGATCGTATATTTCTTCACCGGAGAATTATAATATATATTTGGGTGCTTCGAATTTTAATATTTTGGTGTATTTTGTGTTGAGCACTGCTAGCCAAGTGAGCGGTTGTCACGGTGTCATGCATCTGTCCATCAAAATACAGTGTCGTGAAAGTAATATATTCAGTTCATATATTTCAATGTATTTTTTTGCAACAGTTCGCTATATTCCTATAAGGTTTTCAACAGCTGGCAGTAATCACTACCCTGTAGAGCGAGCGATACATAGTGACACCCATAACATGAATTATTTGGTTAACTGTACATGTTTCACAATCAGTGATCCACCCCAGTCATGGAGTTAACAATGGGTGATGGGTCCTATTACAAAATCTAACTAAGATTTGTGAATGATATATTTTTATTAGGCCTAAATGAATTTGCTTGAAGACATTCTAAACTGTGGTATTTATAATTTTATTGACAATAAAGTCATGCAGTAACTTTGTTCTGTGAATCGTGATACATTATAGTATTTGTGTTTATTGAAATGAATTACTTAAGGAGTGCGTGCGGAGTTACATGGAGGGATAGACAGACTAATGAGGAAGTAAGAAGGAGGTGTGGTGTGGAGGTAGATGTGCTGGAAAGTGTGAAAAGGAACAACTTGAGATGGTTCGGCCATATGGAACGTATGGAAAGCGAGAGAATGACTAAGAGGGTGTATGAGAGCGAGGTGGAGGGACAGAGGGGGAGAGGTAGACCGAATATGAGGTGGAAGGATGGAGTGAGGAAGTACATGAACGAAGGTGGTGCTGGTTGGGGGGAGGGGCGTCGACTGACTGGGGACAGAGGTGCATGGGGGCGGTTCGTTCGTGGCCACCCCTTCGGGGATCACGGCGTCAGGCAATAGATAGATAGATAGATAGTTTATTGAAAACATACATTTTGCAACAAAACTACCTAAGCTATGCAGTGCATTAGTCTGTATTCCAAGTCTTGAGGAATGGTAAATATTGCGATGATTTGAAGTATAAAATCGTATATAGCAATCGTGGCGTGGCGAATATATTTTATTGTTATCATTATTAAGACTAATGGGTATTTAAGAGTAATTATATCATAACACATTATTGGTAACTTGAATAGTGTGTGTGTGCGGAGAGAGAGAGTGAGAGACTGAGTGTGTGTTAAGGCATGATTTTGACAGGTAAAGGAGAATGTGTATGTGCAGACCAGATTATGTGGTGACTGGAGGGGGTGGTTCTTGTAACGGGAAGGGGTGGGGTGGGGGGGTTGTGTAATCAATGTGTGGGTGGGATGATGGTGGTGGGTGTTATGGGTGGGGGCGGTTGATGTAGGTGGGGGAGGTGTGGTTGCATGAGAGGATGGTGGGGTTGTTGTGGTTGTGGGATAGGGAGGTGGGATAGGTGTTGTGTTTTATTTCAGTATAGGGGAGAAGAAGGTGGGGTGGTTGTTGTGGGTTACATCAGTGTGGGGGAGGGGATGGTAGGGAAGGTGGGATAGGCGTTGTTTTATTTCAGTGTGGGGGAGGGGAAGGACGGATGGTTGTTGTGGATTAAATCAATGTGGGGGAGGGGAGGTGGTTGTGGGATAGGGAGGTGGGGTAGGTGTTGTTTTATTGCAGTGTGGGGGAGGGTAAGGTGGGGTGGTTGTTGGGGGAGGGGAAGGTAGGGGAGGTGGTTGTGGGTTATATCACTGTGTAAGTGAGGTTGTGGGTGAGGGTAGTATAGGGAACGCCAACGAACTTGACAATAACCTTGACCCTATAACTCGAAATTAATGAAAGCAATCGGGCGGACGTTTCTCTCATTTGGGAAGAGTCCACCAGGAAATGGGTGTGGATATTTTCAGCCAGGTTGCTGTAAGCCCTTTTGAGTTAGGCCCACAGAGAGGTCAGGGATCATGATTATTGTCAAGTTCGTTGGCTTTGGTAGCCAAATAAGTCACGTCTTACTCGCCCTAAGGGGAGACTGATTTTTGTTTTGTTTTTTTGTTGGTCTATTAATTCATTCATTCCTTTATTTCTAGTTTTCTCGCTAAACCTCCATCAAGCTTAGAAAAACATCCCCTTGACCTCCCTTCACGATAAATTTGTAAATTTTTCAGTAGAAAAATGTGCCGGCCGAAGGCCGGTTCCTCTTAACATTTCAGGCTCGCTATCGCTCGCCAGGAAATAATCGACATCTAAATGGCACGAAAGGTCTTAAAATTGACAACGAAATGGAGCGAAAGGTGTTAAAATCGCCAAACTAATGGGCCGACCGTCTTATAATCTCAAAACAAATGGGGCTTAACACGAGGGAGAAAGGGAAGAAAAAAAACCGACCCATCTCCCCTTAACCTCGAGTCCATCAGCCTCACCTTAATATTTTTTCGATAGAAAAATGTCATGGCCGAAGATCGGTTCCTCTTAAAATTAATGGCTCGCTATTGCTCGCTAGGAAAAAATTGACACCTAAATGACACGAAAGGTCTTAAAAATTACAACGAAATGGGGCGAAAGGTGTTAAAATCGTCAAACTAATGGGCCGAACGTCTTAACATGTCAAAACTAATGGGGCTAAACACGATGGATAAAGTGGTCCAGAAAACCGGCCTATCTCCCCTTAAACCAAAATATAAATAACCCTCAGACTGTCACAGATCTGTTCAAAACTGAATAGGTTCATTACAATCCTAGTATAATTAACAAAGGCACTATTGTATACGATACTAGAAGGGTTAATCACCATTCCAATTACACCACAGGAGAGGAGACCAGACTGGAAGGCTTAATTGGTAAACCGACAGAAGACAACACTGGGTGTGTAACTTGGTTCAGGGATTACGGCCGAGATTGAATTTTAATGTGTGAGAGAGAGAGAGAGAGCTACATAGAGCTACATAGATACACAGACCACACACACCTCAAGGTCCTTACTAGGCAGTCTGGCCTTACAAACTATAATATGCATATATGCATATATACACATACACACATACACATACATACATATACATATATATATACATATATATACACATACATATACACATACATACATACACACATATATATACAGTATATATACATACTGTACAGTGCACACACATACATATACATACATTTTTTTTTTTTTTTTTTTTTTTTTTTCATTCATATCACCCCAGCCCTCTGCAGATAGAGGTCAAGCCTTCCCTTGAAGGCGTTTATTGTGTCGCTCTCCACCACTCTCGCTGGTAGTTTATTCCACTCTGTCGCCACACTGTAGGTGAAGAAACTCTTTGTGACATCTAGGTTTGCCTTTTTGGTTTTTAATTTCATTCCATTTCCGCGAGTTTGATTAGTATTGTTTAATGTGAATAGTGCATTTACATCGACTTTGTCGAAACCTTTTAGTATCTTAAAGCACTCAATAAGCTGACCCCTCAACCTCCTCTTTTTTAATGAGAACAGGTTCAATCGTTTAAGTCTTTCTTCATATGGTTTATTTCTTAATGAGGGTATCATCTTCGTCGCTCTACGCTGTACTGACTCGAGTCTTACAATGTCCTTGATCAGATAAGGTGACCAGAACTGCACACCATATTCAAGGTGGGGCCTCACCATACTTTTGAACAGTGGCACTATTACGTTTTCATGTTTATATGTAAATTTTCGTTTAATAAAGCCCAATGCTATGTTTGCCTTATTTGCAGCTGCTATACATTGGTCGGAAGTTTTTAGGTTTTCAGATATTAGTACCCCTAGGTCTTTTACTACCGTTGCGGTTTTTATTTGTTTGCCATTCATTTCGTATTTGTATTTCATATTTCTGCTACCAACCTGCAGCACCTGACATTTATCGACATTGAAGGGCATCTGCCATTTTTTCGACCACTCTGATATCTTGTTTAAATCAGATTGCAACGCATTTCTATATTTGTAGAGAGAGAGAGAGAGAGAGAGAGAGAGAGAGAGAGAGAGAGAGAGAGAGAGAGAGAGAGAGAGAGAGAGAGAGAGAGTATGCTTTGCTATCTCATCATTTATGAATGGGGATCTAAATAACTGACCGTATATATTAAAGTTGTCTATATACAGTCAACTTCAGAGGCGGCAATACGTGAATTTATTAAAAAATATCAGGTTTCATTTAAAATATTTTAGCATACCCTTGCTATCGAATTGTTCTGTTTGTGGATAATGTTGATTGTGATAATAATCATGACGGTGAATTTATTTTGATTTGATATTCGTGATAAGAAATAAGTGAAAGCTGATGCTAATAAGGATATTAATTGTGTGTATGATGGTGATTGTAATGATAGCTGTTAAATAGTCATAGTTACTAATAGTGTTGTTTATGATAACAATAGTGTCGATAATCATAGCAATGATGACAGTTATGAACTAAACAAATATTTTGCAAAATGACATGCTTTTAATTATGATTGATATGATATTGTGAGAATGAAGGCTAATTATATGAACGATGAACTACCATTATTGGAATGTGTTTAATATTCAGCAAGGTACATGTAACGACTAAGACATGTATGTATGATTATTTTCCATTCAAATTAACTCCTTCAGTAGTCAATGGTATGGGTATTATCAGTGTGTGGGAGGGGAAGGTGGGGTGGTTGTTGTGGGTTATATCAGTGGGGTGAGGTGGGGTGGTTGTTGTGGGTTATATCAGTGTGGGGGTGGGGTGGTTTTGGGGGGTTATATCAGTGTGGGGGTGGTTTTGGGGGGTTATATCAGAGTAGGGGGGTAGTTGTGGGTGATTATTCTAATCTGGTTTTTTCAGATTAGTAAGGGATTTAGGAAGTCGGGGTTATTTAAGATATACTTTATTACCCCCTTTGAATTTTAGGGTAATTTCCTATACGAAGTCAAATCTACCAATGATGGATAATATAAGATACACAAGTACAGTACGTCCAAATACTGAGAGATAATTGCCTTCGCGTTTATATAATAGGAATAACTAATTTACCTCTTCAGAATTGGTGACCTCTTTTTCATTTTAGTGTAGCTATTTTTAGTCGACGTTTTGAAGCCTGGGAAGGATCTGTGGTAGTTAAAGGACAAATTGACATAGTTTGTAGGTATTTTAATTCATAGAGGTCCTTCCTAAACTGAATAAATTCGTTTTAATGAGAAAAATATGTGTGTTTGTGTTGTTAAAGGGTTAATTAATATAGTTTGTTTCATTTGTATTCCCTAAGGACGTCACCAGTATTGATAGGGTGAAAACTTGCACTCTACAAAATTATCAAAGTATAGAATAGGTACCGGTATATAATATGGCGTTTAATAAAGTAGATATGGATGTATCCTTTTATCCTACAATAACATGAGTTTACTATTATTATTTATCCTTTATTTACCCTTGGGAATTATTACTACCATTATAATGGGACGTTTATAAAAGTACGTTATTATATACCCCTTAATTACCCTTGGATTTATTACTACGGTACTAATATACCTGGACCTTTATAAAGGTACACCATTACATTACCCTTTTCATCCCCTCTGCAAGCCCATAATCTTGTACTGTGTGCAAATGTTATGAATCACGCACCCACAGGCTGGTGTTGTAAAGTTCAGGGAGTATCGATTTGATTCCTTGGTAGTAAGAAGTGCACACAAAGCACCCACTACTACTACACTCAACCTATGTATAGAGAATCTGGCTATATTGGCGATGGACTGTTGTAAATATAACTGCAAAACATCGTTTCCTTTTCTTTCTTGCAAACTTGGTTTGGCTTCTGTATCGTCACTAATTCATATTTAGAAAAGAAAGGTAGTGCAGGAAGCTATTGTTAGTTATTATAGTGTATCTGATATAAAAGAAAGGTAGTGCAGGAAGCTATTGTTAGTTATTATAGTGTATCTGATATAAAAGAAAGGTAGTGCAGGAAGCTATTGTTAGTTATTATAGTGTATCTGATATAAAAGAAAGGTAGTGCAGGAAGCTATTGTTAGTTATTATAGTGTATCTGATATAAAAGAAAGGTAGTGCAGGAAGCTATTGTTAGTTATTATAGTGTATCTGATATAAAAGAAAGGTAGTGCAGGAAGCTATTGTTAGTTATTATAGTGTATCTGATATAAAAGAAAGGTAGTGCAGGAAGCTATTGTTAGTTATTATAGTGTATCTGATATAAAAGAAAGGTAGTGCAGGAAGCTATTGTTAGTTATTATAGTGTATCTGATATAAAAGAAAGGTAGTGCAGGAAGCTATTGTTAGTTATAGTGTATCTGATATAAAAAGAACGGTAGTGCAGGAAGCTATTGTTAGTTATAATAGTGTATCTGATATAAAAGAAAGGTAGTGCAGGAAGCTATTGTTAGTTATTATAGTGTATCTGATATGAAAGAAAGGTAGTGCAGGAAGCTATTGTTAGTTATTATAGTGTATCTGATATAAAAGAAAGGTAGTGCAGGAAGCTATTGTTAGTTATTATAGTGTATCGGATATGAAAGAAAGGTAGTGCAGGAAGCTATTGTTAGTTATTATAGTGTATCTGATCTAATACCGGTAATTTATTTAGACTCACGGCGTCACGTGTCTAGTTGTGCCACCTTATCGGTACCTGATGTTATACTTTATCTAGAACCATAAGTTCCGAGCTGTTAACAATAAATATTTATACTTTTTGCTGCAGGCAATCTGGGTGAAAGAGAATCATTGTTTGTAGAAACCGCAACATATGCTCATGCTAAAGCTGGTATCACACAAACACTTTTTCCCTAAACTAATTAGCAGCGTCTCTGGTCTGGCAGCTTATGAGATAGGCTACTCTTTGATAATGTGTGTGTGTGTGGTTTTTTTTTTTTTTTTTTTTTTTTTTTTTTTTTTTTCAAAATATGTATCGTCAGTCTAGTTTCTGCTACTAATGCAAGCAACATCCCAGTACTGTTGGTGGAAAGTCTCTGACCATTTAAAATTGACGATAAAGGTTTCTTGTAATACGGTAACCCTTTAAGGGGGGGGTGGGCCTATTTATTTGCTCATATATATCTTTATATAATGTTTATTAGTTTCCTCCTTAGACCTCCATCAAGCTTAACAAAAATCACCCCCAAGACCCTTCTTCAAGATGAATTTGTACATTTCTCGATAGAAAACTATCCTTGGCCGAAAGCCGATTATTTTTTAATTATAGGCTCGCTATCGCTCGCCAGGAAATAAATCGACACCTAAATGACACGAAAAGTCTTAATATTGACAAAGAAATGGGGGCGAAAGGTCTTAAAATCGCCAAGCTAATGAACCGAACGTCATAAAATCTGAAAACTTATGGGGCTAAACATGATGAAGAAGGATGACCAGATAAACGGCCCATATCCCCTTACAATTGAAGATAAAGGTTTCGTGTGCTACGGTACCCCCTTAAGGGGAGGTATTTACTTTGTTCCCTAGACCTCCATCAAGCTAAAAAATTATACCCCCTTGAGTCCCTTTTAAGAAAAATGTGTACATTTTTCGGTAGAAAAATGTCCCGGCCGAAGGCCGGTTCCTCTTAAATTACAGGCTCGCTATCGCTCGCCAGGATAAAATCGACACCTGAATGGCACGAAAGGTCTTATTATGGGGTGAAAGTTCTTAAAATCGCTAAACTAATGGGGGCGAACGTTTTATAATATCAAAAGCAATGGGGCTAAACATGAGGGAGAAAGGGGTCAAGAAAAAAATCCCTCAAGTGGAGATCTCCCCTTAACATGAAGCCTGAAAACTGACCTTGCATGATTCCCACAAGTCATTTTTCGGTAGACAAATGTCCCGGCCATTACACTACAGGCTCGCTATCGCTCGCCAGGAAATAAATCGACACCTAAATGACACGAAAAGTCTTAAATTTGACAACAAAATGGGTCGAAAGGTATTAAAATCGCCTAACTAATGGGCCGAACGTCTTAAAAATCTCGAAACTCATTGGGCTAAAGACGAGGGAGAAAGGGGTCCAGAGAAACCAGCCTATCTCCCCTTAATCAGGTGAGGGAAGCCGGTATCACACGGGTACTGTTTCTGTCCATATTTTCCGATACCAGAAATGTTGCCTGAAAGATATAATCATTAATTTAAGGGGAGATCTCCACTTGAGGGATTTTTTTTTCTGGACCCCTGTCTCCCTCATGTTTAGCCCCATTGCTTTTGATATCTCAAGACGTTCGCCCCATTAGTTTGGCGATTTTAGTAACCCTCGCCCCATTTCTGTCAATTTTAAGACCATTCGTGCCATTTAGGTGTCGATTTTTTCCTGGCGAGCGTTAGCGAGCCTGTAATTTAAGGGGAACCGGCCTTCGGCCGGGACATTTTTCTACCGAAAAATGTACAAATTTATCTTGAAAGGGGGTCTAGGGGGAGTAATTTTAAGCTCGATGGAAGTCTAGGGAATCAACTAAAAACCTCCCCTTAAGATTTGATGACAAAAGCTGATCCCCCTTCTTATATTCAGTATACATAGGCACGATTTATGCCAGCTTATTAGGAACTACCGTGAATAAGCAGATGTTGTCTTTCAGTCAGGAGTCTTCATTTAGTGTCATTACCCCCGTGTCCGTTTTTCGTGTATTAAGGGGAGATATCCACGTGAGGGATTTTTTTCTTTTTCTTGACCCCCCTGTCTCCCTCATGTTTAGCCCCATTGCTTTTGAGATTTTAACCACGTTCGCCCCATTAGTTTAGCGGTTTTAAGAACTTTCACCCCATTTCTGACTATTTTAAGACCTTTCGTGGCATTTAGGTGTCCATTTCTTCCTGGCGAGCGATAGCGAGCCTGCAATTTAAGAGGAACCGGCCTTCGGCCTGGACATTTTTCTACCGAAAAATGTACTAATTTATCTTGAAAGGTGGTCAAGGGGGTTTAATTTTAAGTTTGATGGAGGTTAAGGTAATAAACTAAAAACCTCCCCTTAAACGGCCCATATCCCCTTACAATTGAAGATAAAGGTTTCGTGTGCTACGGTACCCCCTTAAGGGGAGGTATTTACTTTGTTCCCTAGACCTCCATCAAGCTAAAAAATTATACCCCCTTGAGTCCCTTTTAAGAAAAATGTGTACATTTTTCGGTAGAAAAATGTCCCGGCCGAAGGCCGGTTCCTCTTAAATTACAGGCTCGCTATCGCTCGCCAGGATAAAATCGACACCTGAATGGCACGAAAGGTCTTATTATGGGGTGAAAGTTCTTAAAATCGCTAAACTAATGGGGCGAACGTTTTATAATATCAAAAGCAATGGGGCTAAACATGAGGGAGAAAGGGGTCAAGAAAAAAATCCCTCAAGTGGAGATCTCCCCTTAACATGAAGCCTGAAAAACTGACCTTGCATGATTCCCACAAGTCATTTTTCGGTAGACAAATGTCCCGGCCATTACACTACAGGCTCGCTATCGCTCGCCAGGAAATAAATCGACACCTAAATGACACGAAAAGTCTTAAATTTGACAACAAAATGGGTCGAAAGGTATTAAAATCGCCTAACTAATGGGCCGAACGTCTTAAAAATCTCGAAACTCATTGGGCTAAAGACGAGGGAGAAAGGGGTCCAGAGAAACCAGCCTATCTCCCCTTAATCAGGTGAGGGAAGCCGGTATCACACGGGTACTGTTTCTGTCAATATTTTCCGATACCAGAAATGTTGCCTGGAAGATATGATCATTAATTTAAGGGGAGATTTCCACTTGAGGGATTTTTTTCTTTCTGGACCCCTATCTCCCTCACGTTTAGCCCCATTGCTTTTGATATCTCAAGACGTTCGCCCCATTAGTTTGGCGATTTTAGTAACCCTCGCCCCATTTCTGTCAATTTTAAGACCATTCGTGCCATTTAGGTGTCGATTTTTTCCTGGCGAGCGTTAGCGAGCCTGTAATTTAAGGGGAACCGGCCTTCGGCCGGGACATTTTTCTACCGAAAAATGTACAAATTTATCTTGAAAGGGGGTCTAGGGGGAGTAATTTTAAGCTCGATGGAAGTCTAGGGAATCAACTAAAAACCTCCCCTTAAGATTTGATGACAAAAGCTGCTCCCCCTTCTTATATTCAGTATACATAGGCACGATTTATGCCAGCTTATTAGGAACTATCGTGAATAAGCGGAACATAGGGTCAGATGTTGTCTTTCAGTTAGGAGTCTTCATTTAGTGTCATTACCCCGTGTCCGTTTTTCGTGTATTAAGGGGAGATATCCACGTGAGGGATTTTTTTTTTCTTGACCCCCTGTCTCCCTCATGTTTAGCCCCATTGCTTTTGAGATTTTAACCACGTTCGCCCCATTAGTTTAGCGGTTTTAAGAACTTTCACCCCATTTCTGACTATTTTAAGACCTTTCGTGGCATTTAGGTGTCCATTTCTTCCTGGCGAGCGATAGCGAGCCTGCAATTTAAGAGGAACCGGCCTTCGGCCTGGACATTTTTCTACCGAAAAATGTACTAATTTATCTTGAAAGGTGGTCAAGGGGGTTTAATTTTAAGTTTGATGGAGGTTGAGGTAATAAACTAAAAACCTCCCCTTAAGCTTGTTGGGTACAGTATTTATGATAGTCATATGTCAATGAATTTTGTAATATATACATATATATATTCAACTTTTTCTAACTAAGCTAAAGTGTATTGTCTGTTGGAAGGTAGATTTTAACGTCTAAGTTGAAATGTTTAAGCGTTGGTTTGTATGTCATCGATGTGAGAGAGTTTAAGGGGAGGTTTTTAGTTGATTCCCTAGATATCCTTCAAGCTTAAGATTACACCCCCTTGAGCCCCTTTCAAGATAAACTTGTACATTTTTCGGTAGAAAAATGTCCCGGCTCAAAGCCGGTTCCTCATAAATTACAGGCTCGCTATCGCTCGCCAGGATAAAATCGACGCCCAAATGGCACGAAAGGTCTTAAAATTGACAGAAATGGGTTGAAAGTTCTTAAAATCGTCAAAATAATGGAGCAAACGTCTTACAATTAGAAAAAACAATGGGGCTAAACATGAGGGAGAAAGGGGTCAAGAAATAATCCCTCACGTGGATATCTCCCCTTAATGGCTCACTGACAACGACTAACTGACTTTATCAATTCAATGCTCTTCCAATGTAAACAGTTAGGACATAAATTTTACCGTTTACGTGTGGGTGTGGGTGTGGGTGTGGGTGTGGGTGTGGGTGTGTGTGTGTGTGTGTGTGTGTAAAGATAATATATTCATACGCAAGATAAACTATATCTTGCTGATATGGCAATCCCATAATGACATAATTGCAATGCACTGTAAAAATGAACGTTTAAGGGATGGTTCACTTTTTGGGCGATTTTTGCATGTATTCGTTATATTTTCTAGTTTCCTCTCTAGACCTCCATCACATTTAAAAAACAAACATCCATTAGATCCCCCTTCTAGATTAATTTGTACATTTTTCTACCGGTTCTTCCAACATTACAGGCTCACTATCGTTCACCAGGGAAAAAATATCGACACCTAAATAGCACGAAAGGTCTAAATATTGACGAAGAAATGGGGTGGAAAGTCTTAAAATCGACTAACTAATGGGGCAAACATCTGAAAACTAGTGGGGCTAAACGCGAGGGAGAAAGTGGTCCAGAAAACCGGCCCATCCCCCCCTTAAATGTAACAAAGACAATACGGTACACATAAAAGAGTTTCAATCGTTTATGTATGCTGATATAAACTAGTAAGTTATTGAAGTACTTATTGTATGTATAATTTGTGTTGCAAGTTATTGAAGTACTTATTGTATGTATAATTTGTGTTGCATTAGAACAGTGTTTACAATGCGGATCAGTAATGCTAATACAATAATACAATACAGGCTCGCTATCGCTCGCTGGGAAATAATCGATCGACACCTAAATGGCACGAATGCTCCTGATATTAACAAAGACATGGAGCGAAGGGTCTTAAAATCGCTAAACTAATGGGCCGAACGTCTTAAAATCTAAAAACTACTGGGGCTAAACATGAGGGAGAAAGGGGGCCAGAAAAAAGCAACCATCCCCCCTTAATTGTAACACAAATGATATACATAAAAAGTGTTTCAATGATTTATGTGTGCAAATTTGAACACGTAAATGATACCCTCCTCACCCTCTCTTCCTATTCTCCTGTTAGCCTACTTCCCATCCCTTCTATCCCAGTCTCTCCCCTCATCTAAGGTTCACATATCCCTTCTCTCCCACCCCCTTCCAATCTACCATTTCCCCCCTTCCCCTCACTCACTTTTTCTCTCTTCCTCTTCTCCCACCCCCTTCCTATCCCCTCCTTCCTCCCCCATCATTCATCTCTCCTTTCTATCCTACCCCTTTCCTTCTCCCTCCTTCCCTCCCCCTTCATCCCTTATTTCTCTCTTCTTCTCCTTCACCTTCCTATGTCCCCCACCCTTTGCCTCCCTCCCTTCTATTCACCCCCCCCCCCCCCTCTCCACTTGCCTTCCTCTTCCCCACCCGACCTCCTTCTATAACGATGTTAGCTTGTAAGTTTGAAGGGTCTCCAGTTAGGAAACTCCATGTACCACCTTATTTGTGTGCGTGTGCGTGTGTGTGTTAGTGCAGTATTATTTCATATATCTTATTAATATTATTGAACTTCTAAATGACTGTCGAATTATCCCCCACCGAAGTAGTATATTTGGAATAAGAAAATAAGTACTACATGTATATAAGTACTATATATATATATATATATATATATATATATATATATATATTATGTCAATTGCTGTCTCTTCCCTTCTCTTTTCTTCTCATATATTCTTCAACTACACTTGTCTCATGGCTTTCTTCATTATCTATGTTCCTCTTCTGGTTCTTTCCTTTCAACTCTACTTTTGTCTTGTTTATCCTATTCTACTTTCATCTTCCAATCTTGTGTTCCGTGATCTTAAAGGGTACGGTTAGTATTAAGGTAGAGCAGGCACGTTCAGGAGCTATATTATGCTGTCCTTCCTTTACTCTCTCTCTCTCTCTCGCTCTCGCTCTCTCGATCGCTCTCGCTCTCTCTCTCTCTCTCTCTCTCTCTCTCTCTCTCTCTCTCTCTCTCTCTCTCTCTCTCTCTCTCTCTCTCTCTCTCTCATCAATTATTTTCCATTCCTTGCAAAGCATTATAGCATATATTCTTGCATTTAATTATTGTATTCACCTGTGTTGAACACGAATGTCTACTACCAGTACCGTATACATTGTTGTTAATTTTGGTGATAGACCGTGACACTATCGCGTTTCCCACCGATAATTTAGTAGTAATTATCTTAGAGTTAGAGGTACTAGTATGTCATTCCTATCACTGAGGTTGCAACTTTTTAATTCCACAATGCGATAGCTACAGGATGCGCAGTTTTTCGATTGACATTTGTTCACTATTATCAACTGCCGATATCTATTTTTTTTATTATAGTTCACTTTATTTCTCCTGTTTTTCCGTGGCTATTATTTGTTCATTTTCTCTTCGCCTTTCACTTATTTTGCTGTTTTTCTAGCTAATCTTTCCTTCACTCTTCTTCCTCTCTTCTTTCTCCTCTTCTGACCGCTTCTCCTTTTTTATCTCCTCCTCCGTCCGTCCCTGTAAGCAGTTCAGTAATGGGACTGGACAGGTAACCACATTAGACCTGTGTTCACCCTTCTTTAGCCTTACTCTTTATCTATCTATCTATGTATTATCACACACACACACACACACAGACACACACTCTCACCCCCCCCTCCTCTCTCCATGCACATCACAATCACTCACGTTCTCACTCAGTCACTCACTCACTCACCTCACTCACAGTAAATCACTCACCTTCACTCACTCCTCCACTCACACTCACTCACCCTCACACTCACTCACTCAACAACTTCAGCTCACGCACACTCACTCAGCACTCACATCACTCACACTCACTCACATCACCCCCCTCCTCTCATCTCTCTCGTCCCTCGCTTCTCAGTCCTCTTCTCGATCTCTCTCTCTCTCTCTCTCGTGGAGGCTAAGGCCACCACGGCTATTATGGAGAGTTATATATAATTGTCTTCCCTCAACATTCCTCTTTAAAGTTGCATAGCAGCATGAACCTAAGATATATATATATATATACTCCATTACTTGAAAAGATTCGAGATGTAGCGTGCTGTACTTGCCGAAAATAAAATGATAAACAACTCTTGTTTGCACATTGGTAGTACACCCAATCATCACATACTTCACTTGTATACGTTTTTAATTATTATAATTTGCGCTGCAATTGTTGACCGATCGTCCAAGTTAATTTTCCACAAGAAAACGCAGGTTATTGTGGTGATGTTGCATATTATTATCGCCTTGGCTCTTATGGCATTATAAACTGAATACACAATATAAACAGCTCACGACCTATTCATTTGGACCCTTTCGTTGTGTTCTAACTTCATTACTCAAACTATAATTTAATATTACATACGGTAGTACTTATAATTTGTTGACCAACCGTAATTTAATTGACATTTTTGTTGAGCAATGCCGTACCGTACCAATAATTACCTTTAAAGGGAGATTTCCACTTGAGGGATTTTTTTCTTGACTCCTTGCTCCCTCATGTTTAGCCCCATTGATTTTCTAATTTTAAGATGTTCGCCCCATTATTTTGACGATTTTAAGAACTTTCGACCCATTTCTGTCAATTTTAAGACCTTTCGTGCCCTTTAGATGTCGATTTTATCCTGGCGAGCGATAGCGAGCCTGCAATATAAGAGGAACCGGCTTTCAGCCGGGACATTTTTCTACCGAAAAATGTACACATTTATCTTGAAAGAGGGTCAAGGGGGTGACATTTTAAGATTGCTGGAGGAGTAGAAAACAAACTAAAAACCTCCCCTTAAGAATATAAAGACACCACTTATAGTAACGAAGAAATAGCAATGATGACATTACACAACTTGGACTACATTTGTTGTCGTTCATTAGTTTAAGATACTTATCAGGTTAGCCTTACTCACATAGTATTATCAGGTTAGCCTTACTCACATAGTATTATCAGGTTAGCCTTACTCACATAGTATTATCAGGTTAGCCTTACTCACATAGTATTATCAGGTTAGCCTTACTCACATAGTATTATATCAGGTTAGCCTTACTCACATAGTATAAGGTTAGCCTTACTCACATAGTATTATCAGGTTAGCCTTACTCACATAGTATTATCAGGTTAGCCTTACTCACATAGTATTATCAGGTTAGTCTTACTCACATAGTATTATCAGGTTAGCCTTACTCACATAGTATTATCAGGTTAGCCTTACTCACATAGTATTATCAGGTTAGCCTTACTCACATAGTATTATCAGGTTAGCCTACTCACATGTATTATCAGGTTAGCCTTACTCACATAGTATTATCAGGTTAGCCTTACTCACATAGTATTATCAGGTTAGCCTTACTCAACATAGTATTATCAGGTTAGCCTTACTCACATAGTATTATCAGGTTAGATTACTCACATAGTATTATCCAGGTTAGCCTTTACTCCATAGTATTATCAGGTTAGCCTTACTCACATAGTATTATCAGGTTAGCCTTACTCACATAGTATTATCAGGTTAGCCTTACTCACATAGTATTATCAGGTTAGCCTTACTCACATAGTATTATCAGGTTAGCCTTACTCACATAGTATTATCAGGTTAGCCTTACTCACATAGTATTATCAGGTTAGCCTTACTCACATAGTATTATCAATTTAGCCTTACTACATAGTATTATCAGGTTAGCCTTACTCACATAGTCTTATCAGGTTAGCCTTACTCACATAGTATTATCAGAGTTAGCCTTCATCAAATAGTATTATCAGGTTAGCCTTACTCACATAGTATTATCACGGTTAGCCCTCTACTACACATAGTCATTAATCAGGTTAGCCTTACTCACATAGTATTATCAGGTTAGCCTTTACTCACCATTAGTATTATCAGGTTAGCCTTACTCACATAGTATTATCAGAGTTAGGCCTTACTCACATAGTTATTATCAGGTTAGCCTTACTCACATAGTATTACTCAGGTTAGCGTTACTCACATAGTATTATTCAGGTTGGCCGACTTACTCACTATTTTTTTAGTATTATCAGGTTAGCCTTACGCACATAGTATTTATCAGGTTAGCCTTACTCACATAGTATTATCAGGTTAGCCTTACTCGCATAGTATTATCAGGTTAGCCTATCACATAGTATTATAGGTAGCCATGACTACGCATGTATATCAGTTAGCCTTACTCAACATAGTATTATCAGGTTAGCCTTACTCACATAGTATTATCAGGTTAGCCTTACTCACATAGTATTATCAGGTTAGCCTTACTCACATAGTATTATCAGGTTAGCCTTACTCACATAGTATTATCAGGTTAGCCTTACTCACATAGTATTATCAGGTTAGACCTTACTCACATAGTATTATCAGGGTTAGCCTTACTCACATAGTATTATCAGGTTAGCCTTACTCGCATAGTATTATCAGGTTAGCCTTACTCACATAGTATTATCTGCCTTACTCTCCCCTCATAGGAGTCTATAATATCAATATAATGTGTTCTTATCAGCAATTTCTTCATAGAGAGTATCCATAATATAAATAATATGGTGGCATTGTACTGACAAATGTAACCTTGTGACTGAGCCATCCTATCTCTCTATCTATATGCTCAGGCCCAATCCCCACTTTTCTTAATTTTTTATTTTTTATTTTCTATTTTTATTATTTTGTTTTGTTTTTATTTTCTTGGGGGTGGCCGACTCAAGACAGAGCAAGAACAGGGAAAACACAAACAACGAACAAACACAGACAAAACATGAGCCATCCTAGGTCTCATATACAGTATATTGTTGTGTGTATAATTATAGTGGAGGACCCTTGTGTGCCGTATGTGGACAGCCTCTCCACACTAGCCTCTCCACTTGGACATCTCTCTTCAACATATAGGATGTCAACATTGTTACGGCCATGGTGGACATTTTATGTAGTATTGGATTTGGATATTGTATAAGCTCTTGATGACTGGGGATCGCTTGCTCTCTTTTTTTTTTCTCTCTCTCGCTCTCGCTCTCGCTCTCTCTCTCTCTCTCTCTCTCTCTCTCTCTCTCTCTCTCTCTATATATATATATATATATATATATATATACACGCATAAATCAACACCTGATATATCTTGTAATGGGGCGAAATGTCTTAATCGACAAACTATTTGGGTGGTGTGAAACAGATGGGAAACAAAAAACAAACTAAATTGAGCCTCAAACAGTGATAAAAGTTAATCCTTTCCCTGTCATTGATCCGTCCCTCTGCTCTCTCTCTCTCTCTCTCTCTCTCTCTCACTTCTGCTTTATTACCCCTCCCTGCTTTTATCTTACTTAGTCTGTTTCTGTTTCCTCAGAGCACAGGCGTCTCTGACCTTTCCTTCTTTCCTCTCTCATTTTTGTTCGTATTCTTTTTTGTCTTGCTCTGATTTTTGCACCCTCTTTTCTACAATAAGTTGTATTCATTCATAGTTTTTCTATACAATTATAATATTTCCTCGTTCCTCAGAATTATGTTTGGCTGTCGTCACAGACCTATGAAACATGTTTTGCCCAATTTGTATATTTTTAATATTCTACCATTAATTATATCCTATTTTTCAGTTTGCTTGTTTAAAATGTCTTTAGCCTACTATTATTTATTTCGAGATATTTTTCCTGTTTACCTCATTCTTGTATATTCATATTTTCCTGATTATCTTTATTGCTTACATTTGTTCCTTGTATGCTATTGTATTTGTTCAATCTTCTCTTTTTTCCCCCGTAGGATAGGTCAAGTTAGGTTAGGAGAGGTCAAGTTAGCTTAGGAGAGGTCAAGTTATCTTAGGAGAGGTCAAGTTAGGTTAGGATGGGTCAAGTTAGGTTAGGATAGGTCAAGTTAGGTTAGGATAGGTCAAGTTAGGCTAGGATAGGTCAAGTTAGGCTAGGATATGTCAAGTTAGGCTAGGATAGGTCAAGTTAGGTTAGGTTAGGATAGGTTAAGTTAGAATAGATCGTTAGGTTATGTTTGAAAAAATCAAGTTAAGTTAGGTCAAGTTAGGTGTAGATTAAGATAGGTCAATTTAGGTTAAGGTAGGTTAGGTTAGAACAGGTCAAGTTAGATTCGGATAGATCAAGTAAGGTTAGTACTTTAAACTGTCACTACTTTGGTTAGCCTTAGTTGATATGACGCTGTTTGAGATTACTGGTTGACATACCCTACCTGTTCACTGTAAAACATCTAAGGCATAAACAAGTATATATACTAATTGAATATATTGATAGTTATTTTCCTTTTCATCTTGCTATTAAATTGGTTTATTTTTTATTTTGTTTTTGTTTTCTTCTATATTCCAACTACTCCCTCTCGGGCGTAGGCTGAGAGCCTGCACACTCAACCGCTGAACACGGTGAGGCCCGTGAGGTCTTGTTCCAGTCTAGGGAGTGAGACATGCGAAGCACCCCGGCTCGAAGCAACTCCATATCTGAAGCCGCTCCGCCCCTGCGCTTCACTGTCTCATTTCCCAGACTCGGACCCTCACTCTCAGAACGCCACCTATTGAGCAATTAACTCACTAGGCATTGCCCCCCTGTAGCATATTTTGAATATGGGAATATCCATACAGTGCTATTTAATCAGGGAACAATGAGGGTATTTTTGTTTGGCATTTCGTTGTGCTGTGGTAATTCACTGAAACTAGGTACAGCACAAATTCCATCCCAATAATATCTTCCCATTGACATATTGGGATTCGAACCCGGATCCATTGGATTACCAGTCCAGTGGCAAGACCACTCTGCCACACCTCCCCTATTACTACTATATACCTGTATAAAGGTATATTATTATGGACATTTTAATTGCTATTTTCATACCTTCTTTAAACCCACACTTTACGACTGTGTTGAGTAGTCCGGGAACCTATTTTATCTTGGGGTTTTAATTTCCTGTCCGTCTTATTTCCTCTTTCATCATTTTAGGTTTATATAAGTTTATTTCTTCTTCTCCCTTTCTTGCCTTTCTATTCGTATTATTTTGCTTTACGATCGTTTATGTTTGAGATTTGTTTTGCTATTGTGCTTGGAAATGATGACTATCTACGGAATGTGTGTGTGTGTGTGTGTGTGTGTGTGTGTGTGTGTGTGTGTGTGTGTGTGTGTGTGTGTGTGTGTGAAAGAGAGAGAGTGAGTGGGTGTGTATAACTATTTTTTCTCCCCGACTACCTAAGGAAATGAAATCTGAGAATGTTTTCCATTTTCCACGACTCTGGCCCAGCAAGACATTGTTAGTGGCTCTCTCTCTCTCTCTCTCTCTCTCTCTCTTCTCCTCTTCTTTTTTTTTTTTTCTCTCTCTCTCTCTCTCTCTCTCTCACACACGCTCATACTCTCTCTCTCTCTCTATCTATCTCTCTCTCTCTCTCTCTCTCTCTCTCTCTCTCTCTCTCTTCTCCTCCTCTCCTCTCTCTCTCTCTCTCTCTCTGCGGATAAATGTAAAGGCAAGTACTACATATCGGATACCTAAATGAGAAAGCAAAAAGATTCGATGAATGGCACTCAGTTTAAGAATGTAAACAGAGAAACCGATCTGGGAGTAACAATATCGAGTAACCTAAAACCGAGTCAACAATGTTCAGAAGTTGTTAAGAAGGCAAAAAAAATAATTGGCTTTATAGGCAGGTCATTTGAACATAAAGCAAAAGAAGTTGTCGGAACGATCTACAATTCAATAGTCCGCCATCTTCTTGAATACTGCGTTCAATGCTGGTACCCTTATTACCAAAAAGATAAAACAAGCTAGAAACGAGTTCAACGTAGAGTTAACAAAATGATACCTAGCCTAAAGAACAAACCATACGAAGAGCGTCTTAGAGAATTAAATCTATTTCCTTTAACCCAGCGCAGGATTAAGAGGTGACTTAATTCGAGTTTACAATAACATCAAAGGCATCGACAATATGAACTGTAGTAAGTACTTCACTATCGACCAATCTACTTACACGCGGGGAAACGGTTGCAAAATTATTGGTAAATCTTTTAACTCACACGAATCTAAGAACTTCTTCAATCGAGTTGTCAACTTGTGGAATGGGCTTCCCCGAGACGTTATAGACTGCAGCACCGTTGATTCATTTAAACTCCGCCTAGACAAATATCTCGCATCAAACCCGCGACTGACTGCGTTTGTAAATGAATAACTGATTTTATCTCCCCTCAGTTACTAACCCATATGTCCCATACTAACTTCCTAGTCCTGCAACGGACATTAGTTCCAGGGCAGTAGTTCCCTTTCCAATGTTCCCTTACCCACTCTAAACCACTCTTTGGAAAATTGATCCTCAGTGTTTTGGAGGACAAGCAGCCTAGAAGGGTCACTAGAGTGTTGATGCTTGATTCATTGTACTTCTATCTCTTCTCTCTCTCTCTCCTCTCTCTCTCTCGCTTTTCTCGCTGCTCTCTCTCGCTCAAAACTCGATCTTCTCTCTCGCCTACGCTATCGCTATCTCTCTCTCTCTCTCTCTACTCTCTCTCTCTCTCCTCTCTCTCTCTCTCTCTCTCTCTCTCTCTCTCTCTCATCTCTCTATCTCTCTCTCTCTCTCTTCTCTATTCTCTCTCTCTCCATCTCATTAGGACCGGAGACATAAAAGGATTGTTAATTTGTGGAATTACTCTCCTAGTACTGAACTATCCTTTTAGGAAGTTAGCATGATGAGTGAGACGAGGAGAGAGAAGAGAGAATGAGACGATGAGAGAGAGAGAGAGAGAGATGAGTTCATTATTGTGGTCTTGGAATTAATTGGCTTGATTGGTTGTGAGTGAATTTGATGGGAGGTAACTAGAGAGAGAGAGTGTGAGTGAGTGAGTTGTTGGGGGTCTTGGAATTAATTGGTTTTATATGATTGTGAGTTAAATATATGTGTGTGAAAGAGAGAGAGAGAGAGTGTGTGTGTGTGTGTTTGTTTTTTTGTTTTTTGACGCGTAGATTTATGTTTACTGGTGTGTGTAATTAATACCAATAATAATGATAATCAATAATAATAATAATAATATTATTATTATTATTAATGATTCTAATAATAACAATTATTATTAATTCAGTGGAAATTAATTACTTAAGGAATGCGTGCGGAGTTACATGGAGGGATAGACAGACTAATGAGGAAGTAAGAAGGAGGTGTGGTGTGGAGGTAGATGTGCTGGAAAGTGTGAAAAGGAACAACTTGAGATGGTTCGGCCATATGGAACGTATGGAAAGCGAGAGAATGACTAAGAGGGTGTACGAGAGCGAGGTGGAGGGACAGAGAGGAAGAGGTAGACCGAATGAGAGGTGGAAGGATGGAGTGAGGAAGTACATGAACGAAGGCGGTGCTGGTTGGGGGGAGGGGCGTCGACTGACTGGGGACAGAGGTGCATGGGGGCGGTTCGTTCGTGGCCACCACTTCGGGGATCACGGTGTCAGGCAATAGATAGATAGATAGATTATAATAATACTCGGGCTATTTCGAGCTGGCAGCCAATTAGGCTGAAAATACACACTTAACCTACATCTTCTCCAAAGGGATCAATAGACTGATCCTGGCCGCTAACGAGAGCGTCTACATACCCCCGAGGGAGTAGGACGTGGGCAGAAGACTTTGTGGGTCCCCCAAGACAGACCTAGCCTTCACGGCCAGTTAAACTTTTTGAGAGAAACTTCCCTTGCCGGTGCTTGGGATCGAACCCCCCAACACCAGAGCCAGCACTCCTAATACAGTGTTTAAGCGCGCTTGGTTACCGTGACCGTTAAAGATATACAAAATAATTGAGAATATTAATTTTATAGTGATTTACCTTTATATTATTGTGCGTGTGTGCGTGCACGTGCGTGTATGTGTTGCGTGCACGTGCGTGTATGTGTGCGTGCACGTGCGTGTATGTGTGCGTGCACGTGCGTGTACGTGTGTGTGCGTGCGTGCGTGTGTGTGTGTGTGTGTGTGTGTGTGTGCGCGCGCGTGTGTGTGCGCGTGCGTGTATATGCATGTGTGTGTGTGTGCGTGCGTGCGTGCGTGTATATGCATGTGTGCATGTGTGTTAAATGGGTGGTGTTGCAAGGGTGTAATTACGTCCGGGACTAATTAGCATGGCTGGTCGTGAGTTTGATTTAATAGCGAGGTTGATGAGGGGTCCTTTATGTTTGGGTGAACAATAATATATGATTGCACTAAATGTATATGCGTATGGATTGATTTATGTTGTATTGTTATGCATGTAATAGTTATATAAAGGAATACAAAGGACTATAGTCTATTTATTTTCAGCCGAGGGTAAATTGCCATGTTCCTATCTTCATTACTCAGTTATTACGAAGATTTTGTAGCCTAATTTGTTGTTAATTGTGATAATTTGGTATGTATATGACTTGGATATGTATACTGTATATTTGTTTCATATTTCAAGGTATTGAGGGATAAGCCTTTACAACGGCACCTCGTAGCTACTTTCTACTTTTCCTATTTTCTGAATGTAGAGAGGGGAGAAGGGGTGTTGGAGAGAGAAGCTGTTGGATTGGCTTTGGTATGGTGTTAGTTTAGGAATGATCTGCTTAACTTGCGTGATGTGTAGTTTACTTGTGGCTGCTGTTCCCTAAATATTGCACAGGTGTTGTGGAATGTAGTTTCATGATAATCGGACTGTGGGTTCTATGGGGATTTGGCGTGATAGGCGACGTTCATGAAACACTTATTATAGGGGGCTGGAGATTGTGGACACCTATTTAAGGGGATAGTGGCAATTTTTTTGGTCTATTAAGTTATATATTCATTTATTTTTTAGTTTCCTCGCTAGACCTCCATCAAGCTTAAAACAAAATCCTAGACCCCCCTTCAAGATAAATTTGTACATTTTTCGGTAGAAACATTTCCCGGCCGACGGCCGGTTCCTCCTAAAATTAAAGGCTCAATGTCGCTCGCCAGGATAAAATCGACACCTAAATGGCAGGAAACGTCTTAAAATGTACAACGAAATTGGGGTGAAAGGTGTTAAAATAGTCAAACTAATGGGCCAAACTTTTTTTAATTTCAAAACTAATATGCTAAACATGAGAGAGAAGGGGTCCAGAAAAACGACCCATCTCCCCTTAATGGTTTAATGGTATGGGGTAGTAAGACTTATATATTATAGCTCTGAGATTTTCCTCTTAGTGGTGAGAAATAATGGAAGACCATTCGCAATGGGAATATACAGTAGAGACGTACAGTGGCGCTAATAAGTCATGTCTCAGCTGTCATTACGTTTGGCTCGCTCTCTGCTGTATTTATGTCTGCCAGATGTTGAATAGGGTGGTTAAGTGTAGGAACGTGTTTGTATATCTCTCTCAAAACGAAAAATCATGTGTAAATATTGCTGATACCAATTATTGATAACAAAATAATTGGTGCCGAGACATCACTTATTAGGCCGACTGTACATATAGGGACACATAGACAGAGACAGACAGGGACGTAAATTTAATATATGCTTATCATAAGACTCCAGGCTGGTCCGTCTTGATCCTTCCTTTGATGACAAAGTGAAGAGAGAGAGAGTATTATCTCAAAGACCTTGCAGTTCATTCCAAGGAGATATTATAAAGAGAGATTGTATAGTTCACTGCAGAGTATGAATTTTTTTACTTTCTTCTTGCACTGCTCTACTGAAGAACGATTTACAAATTCCAAGTGATGTTTGTTCCAGGTATAGTTATCATATATGCGAAAATATTTCCAGTTACTTAAATTTCCTGCCTTTGGTTACATGTTGTATCCATATTGAGGCTTAACATTGATTTAATCTACTTGTCAAATCCATTTAGTATTTTAAATACTGCAATGAAGCGGCCTCGTAACCTATGTGTTTCCACGAAAAGATACTAAGAGCTCTCAACCAATCCTCATAGCTCAGTCTTCTAATCGTTGGAACAAGGTTTGTAGCCTTTGTATTGACTCTTTCTTGTTCTATTTTTCGTTCTTCCGTTCGTGTGTGTATGTGAGAGAGAGAGAGAGAGAGCGCGCGAGCGAGAGAGAGAGAC
Source organism: Paralithodes platypus (assembly GCA_032716605.1). Classification (NCBI taxonomy): domain Eukaryota; kingdom Metazoa; phylum Arthropoda; class Malacostraca; order Decapoda; family Lithodidae; genus Paralithodes; species Paralithodes platypus. The sequence continues at coordinate 222,754 of CM064543.1, forward strand.
GGAGAGTAATAAGGTGGAAGGATGCCCAGGCAGGAAGCAATTAGGAGCAGAAAGGCGTTTGGTGGATCACAGGATTGGAAATTTGGCTCTGAATAAGATAGGGGATCTGGCTAACATTATTGAAACTAGTGAAGAAGATTTTAATTATTTTTGTTTTTGTATGTACCGTTTGTTTATGTTAGTAGTTAAAATGGAATACATTACTAGTGGTTGTAATGGATTGTGTGTCACTAATTAGTATTGTAAGCTTATTTTTATTAATACCACTCTCACACCAAAATCCTCCCCATGAAATTAATGAAAGCATGTGATCGTCCCGAGATTCGAACCTGGGTTACCACATGCATATCTTAAACCCACTAATCATCACACCATCAAAACAGTTAAAGGTTATAATAATACATTGTTGTTTTGAAAAAATTATGCTTTGTTGTTTTAATTATACATTTTCGCGCATTTCATTTTTGTTGTACAGTACAATTGTGGATCGGAATTTCTGGACAATTTTCGGATGCACAATTCTGAAACGCTAACTAAATATTTTGATTAACTGTATGATCCATACAGATCAAGTTACTGGAATTAACTGTCTATTGCTAACTGTCATGTGTTTTTATCATATGGAGGTGTTAAAGTACTAACGACCACGACTGTTCCTTAGTGAGATTATGTGATTATTGTTGTTTGGAGACCCGATAACCGTCAACCTTAAGGAGTAATGGTTCATTGTTTGTTTGTTATATTTATTCATATATTTATTTTCTTCTAGTTTCCTCCCTAGACCTCCATCAAACATAAACCAAACATAAACAAGTAATAATAATAAAAATAAAACACCCTCAGGATCCCTCTTCAAAATATATTTGTACATTTTTCGGTAGGAAGATGTCCCGGCCGAAGGCTGCTTCCTTCTAAATTACAGGCTCGCTTTCGCTCGCCAGGAAAAAAATAACACCTAAATGACACGAAAAGTTTTAATATTGACTAAGAAATGGGAGAAAGGTCTTAAAATCGCCAAACTAATGGGCCGAATGTCTTAAAATATAAAAACTAATGGGGCTAAGCATGAGGGAGAAGGGGGTCCAGAAAGCCCCCCCCCCCCTATTATTGTAACCTATATGATATTCGTATCTTTGGTGGGTCAATTCAGATTCCGGGCAAAATTTAGATGGGAGTTATGTTAATTTAGGTTTGATTTGGGTGGGTTTAGTTGAGATAGGTTACAATCATTTAGGTTACGTTTGTATAGGTTAAGATAGGATTACTTAAGGTTAGATTGGGATTGGTTTGGTTTAGTTTGGTTAAGTTTGGTTAGGTTTGAATATGTTTGGCTAAAGTAGGGTAGATTACTTTATGTTAAGTTTGGATTTGTTTGGTTTTGGTAGGTTGTTGTTGTTGTTGTTGTTGTTGCTGTTGTTCCCCAAGCTGCCTGGCCGAACAGCCCCAAGGCCCCGAGCAATTACAAGGCCATAACCGAGCGCCCTTTTGGTAGGTTTGGTCACATTACTTTGCATTGTACCGGCGACCACTTTTTAACTTTATTCTGGCTGCTATTAGACGATTTTAATTAGCTTAAAAATGGAATCCAGCAAAAACAGGCTTCGAACTATCTCACTTAATTATTTTTACCAACACAGATCCTTCTTAAACTACATACAATCGTCTAAATATAGTTAGAATTAAATTGAAAAGACGTCGCCGGTAAAGAAGGGGTTAATGTAGTTTTGGTTTGGTTTGGTTAGGTTAACCCTGCCCACATTAAAAGGGGGTGGTGCCTGGGTTTCAAACTGGGCCAATGGTGGTAGTGGTAGTGACATGGGTTAAGTGAGGTAGTTCCAAGCCTGTTAGTTGCTGGAGGCCCTTTTGGAACTGAATAAAATCGCCTGCTAGTAGCCAGAATAAAGTAAAAAAGGACGTCGCCGGTATAGAAAGGGTTAATGACCGCGACTGTATATGATATGATTCCAGGCCCTATAGTGTGTGTGTGTGTGTGTGTGTGTGGTGGGGGTGGGGGGCTGTGGTGTGTGACCTGGTGTGTGGGGGGGGGGGGGTTTGAAGGGTTTGTATGGTTGGCTTTAAAGTCCATTGTTGGTGTGTTGTGGGGAGAGAGAGAGAGAGAATTACTGCTAGGAATTAATTCGGTGGAGAGCGCTAAGTGGATCAAATAGTTTTATGTTACGATCATAAATTCAGAGAGAAAGAGACAGAGTTAGAGAATGTGATTGAATTGAAAGGTCAATCGACTTGATGGAAAGAAAAGGTGACATAATGGAATGAAAAAACGACATGATAGAAAGAAAAGACAACATAATATGGAGAAAAGACGACATGCTGGAAAGAAAAGTCTACAGGATGGAAATAAAAGACGACATAATAGACATAATTGAGATTATCGGAGAGAGGGAATATGAAGGTAGGGATTGAGATTGAGGTTAGGTTCTTTGGTAGCTAAGACGAAAGTGCCTGGTGTTGAGTGAAAATAGTGGGGAAAGGAGGGAAGAATGGAGGATTGGAAGAGAGTAGGGGGAAGAGAATGGTTGGGAGGGGGGAAAGAGAAGGGTTGGGAGGGGGGAAAGAGAAGGAATCGAAAGAGGGATGGTGGAAGAGAAGGAATGAGGGAGATGGACTGGATCGGGGATGAGAAAAGCATAGGAGAGATGAGAGGGACTTAGAAAGGTGGAACAACAGGGTTGGCAACGGGATAGGTTGAAAGAGAAAGGATGGGAAGGGGAAGGAGGAAAGACTTGTGTATGGTGAGAGGGTAGGGAGAGGGAAGGGATGAGAGAAAGGGATGAGAGAAAGGGGAGTGAGATGCTCTTGAATTTGGAAAAGTGGGAGGAGATGGAGGAGAGAATGGTAGAAGTGGTGGTGGTAGTAGTGGGACGGCTTTGTGTCTGTGGTTGCCATGGTGATATCTTGTAAACAGGTTGGCCAGCATAATTTGGGCCCCAGTGTTTTGCTTGGGAATGACCTGAGGGTGTGTGACTGCTGCTGGCTTTGTCCGTAGAATGTTAACCATTTAAAATACTCTCGTGTTTTGCATTTTATCATGGCCAACATTACATGCTTTAATTTAACTTTGCAAAGATGTCTGGGAGTCAATGAGTTAAACATGATATGAATTGTCCCTTTGATTACCAGGTTATTCCAAAAGTTAATATAATTGTCTAATAATAGCCAGAATAATATGAAGAAAAGCGTCATCGTATACTGGAAAGTTTAGTGGGGATAGTTTTAACCCTTTGTGCACGAGAAGCCTTTCTTAAGCTTTATGTCATCGACTGGCGTCAGCCATATTATAAGAGAAGGTAACTTTGCATTGAAAGAGTTATTCGAAGTTCTCCATTTAGAAATCATAATCACGGGTTAAATGTAGTTTCATCCCTTTATATTTATGGTCCATGCAAATTTATAAAGTAATATTAGGTTATCTAAGAATGTAATTTCAAGAAAATATATAAGAAACAATGATATTAAATATATATTCTCTAATACCTCGATTTCATATTAACTCTTCACCGTTTTGAAAGTATAGAGGAATATATATGGGTGGCTATTGAAATTGTTGTATTTCACGTTTCATCCTTCTATTTTGATTATGATATACTCGCCTCCTCCTCCCCCTCCCACCCCCCCCCCTCTGTCACACACACACACACACACACACACACACACACACACACACACACACACACACACACATGTAGGTTTAGCCTTTCCTTCGAATGTTGTTTTTAGCACTTGCCATTTGGCCAGTATTCAGCGTTCTTTGTTGCCAGGTACGGTTCTTGGTTATCATAAGGTTCACATGCATTGAAGGCTATTGATTTTACAAGAGCGTGCGTGTATGTGGGTGGGATGGTGTTTGTGTATGTGAGTGTAGGTGAAGGGGCGAGGGTAGGTTTGCCTACTTGTAATTTTGCAAGTGTGTGTGTATGTGTGTTCGTGCTTATGTAAGTGTGTATGTGTGCTTGTGTGTGACACTGTGAGTTTGTGCGTGCTAGGATTATTTTGTAAGGTTGGATGAACCTGAGGGATCCTAGATTATTAAGGCTTAAGGAATGAGCGACAGGGGGGAAGAAGGGTTTGTGGTCAATAACGGTATATGTTGTGGACAAGGTCAAGATAATATATAATATTCATAAACATTCGGGAACCCTCTCATGTTTACTTTTATGAATATTTACCGGTATTTCGTCAAATATTTAAAACCTTAATAGTTTTCAAAGGTTTAATGAATGACCACATATGCGAAATTGTCGCGTTTGCCTAAATAAGTAGAAAATATGTTGAAGATATTGCACTTGAAATAATTATGCAACCATTTTAAAGTTAAATATGTGTATACATAATAATGTTGACTGTATATATTCGATATGTATTAATTAGGCTTGCTTTGTCTACATTTGGAAGCACGTTTATAAAGATAGTAATAAGGGAGAAATATGTAAATACCAGTAATATAACGATTTTAAATTATATATTTCAAAATTACGTAAGTCGATATTATAATTAGCTTTTATGAAAACGATTTTCACTAAAAGTACCCAACTAATTTAGAGACTTAATCCACTAATACCTCACCTCCAATAATAACACACACGGACGCGCGCACGCACGCACTCAAACACACACACACACACACACACACACACACACACACACACACACACACACACACACACACACACACACACACACACACACACACACACCGATTAAATGAACACGGTAATAACTTGGTAAACATAATAACACAGGTAGCCTACTGATGATTACCTACTAACACAAACAAATTAGTTAGTAAGGAAGTAAATATTAAATGAGAAGCAATGTAATCCTCTCTGAAATACTTTACAACTGTGTTTGAAAATGCTAAGTGCGAGTAATCTAGGTCAGGCTAATTTGCATGTGAAAAAGGTTTTGCAGCTCTGGCCGAAGTTGTTTATTGTGTGTATATGAGAGAGAGAGAGAGAGAGAGAGAGAGAGAGAGAGAGAGAGAGAGAGAGAGAGAGAGAGAGATTACGAATACAGTACTTGAGTGAAATTATGCTCTGGAAGGTGTTCAATTATCATCCATATTATATACCATACAGTATATAGCTTGTGTATATTTATGTATGCTAGTCAGTGATAACTAGATAAGAAAATACAGTGGCACAAAGTACTATATTTCACCGGGATGGTAACAGATAAGCCGTGTATGAAAGAGAGTTAGACCCCAATTAAGAATGACTGAGGGGAAGGAGTAAACAGAGAACCAGATAGAGGGACTGACTGAGGGGAAGGAGTAAACAGAGAACCAGATAGAGGGACTGACCGAATGGAAGGAGTAGACAGAGAACCAGATAGAGGGACTGACCGAATGGAAGGAGTAGACAGAGAACCAGATAGAGGGACTGACCGAATGGATGGAGTAGACAGAGAACCAGATAGAGGGACTGACTGAGGGGAAGGAGTAGACAGAACCAGATAGAGGGACTGACTGAAGGGAAGGAGTAGACAGAGAACCAGATAGAGGGACTGACTGAAGGAAAGGGGTAGACAGAGAACCAGATAGAGGGACTGACTGAGGTGAAGGGATAGACAGAGAACCAGATAGAGGGACTGACTGAAGGGAAGGGGTAGACAGAGAACCAGATAGAGGGACTGACTGAGGCGAAGGGGTAGACAGAGAACCAGATAGAGGGAGAGGATCCGAAAGTGTGTGACCTTTGTTTTGTAGTGTATTTTGTCTGGTTTTATTTTAATGAATATAAAATAATATTTATGTATATTTTATGTGTTTTCGTTAATTATACTATTTGATACAAACTAATTTAATTATCTAATATGTTTTTATTGATCATGTATTCAGTACTGCATTGTTTATTATTTGTATTTACGTAAAGAGCTTAGTTTTAATGTGAATGCTGAATATAGGAAGGAGGATGGCCGGACTCCGGGATATTATGTAAATCCAGACGCTGTAAACTCCACCTTGGTAAAAGCTGTGTACTCCGTTGGCTGTTTAGAGGCCTGTTCGTGTGGCTGGTAAAACGGTGGGGGGTGTAGGACACTTGGTGGGATATATACGTAACATTAAGGGGGGGTGGGGGCGGGGGGGGGTTTCTGGCCCCCCTTCTTCATGTTTAGCCCCATTAGTTTTCAGATTTTAAGGTATTTATTAAATTACATTTTATGATACTAGTCCTACACATGTACGTAGCTCTGAGTATCTGTAGAACACCGTAAATAACCACTCTCGCAAAACCTATTCAAAATTACGGGGTTTTAGCTGCTGTGTCTTGCCTTTAACTTATGGTCTAACATATAGTGACTTCTTTAGTGCATATATGAATATTTTCTATTATGCAGACTGCTAGAAAATATTACCTGTGTAAAGTAAAACATAATTATACTATAGCCAAGGTGTTGCTGCAGTGTAAGTAATAATACATGTGGTTAACCCTTTCAGTACCGGTGCCGTCCTTTTAACTATTATGGCTACTGTTAGACGATTATATTAATTATAAAATGGGACTCCAACAATTAACAGGCTTCGAACTATCTCTCACTTAACCCTTTTTACTACCACATATCCTTGTTGAACTGCACCAAATCGTCTAATTATAGCTAGAATATACTGTAGTTGAAAAGACGTTGCTGGTACAAAAGGTGTTAATTATAATGTCTAGCCATGTATACTGTATTAGGGTGTTAGAACTGCACTCTCGCTGCCAGACCAGTCACCGAAAAGCTTTACTGGATTTTCAAAACAGTATATCTGAGGTAATGGTTGTTGTTCATGGTGTGAGTGTGTGTGTGTGTGTGTGTGCGTGCGTGCGTGCGTGCGTGCGTGCGTGCGTGCGTGCGTGCGTGCGTGCGTGCGTGCGTGCGTGCGTGCGTGCGTGCGTGCGTGCGTGCGTGCGTGTGTGTGTGTGTGTGTGTGTGTGTGTGTGTGTGTGTGTGTGTGTGTGTGTGTGTGTGTGTGTGTGTGTGTGTGTGTGTGTGTGTGTGTGTGTGTGTGTGTGTGTGTTACTCAGTTACTTGTTCGTCAAGGGGAATCCACGCAATGCGAGCTAAGCTCATTATTATCGCGCCTCCTTAACTGGGAATGTATTGCGTGAAATGCATGTTAAGTGTTTTATGTACTGTTGGAATGGCTGTGGATGTGTGTGTAGTCTGTATTTTAGCCAATTGGCGACATCGGAAACGAAGGCTTAGGGTGGATCTGTATGGTACCATTCTCACTATAGACGGTACTGTCTCGCCCGAAGGCTTAGGTAGCCATCAACTTAGGTGAACCATAATATTTTTATTATGATACCCATCTCGCCTTGTACCATTTTTGCCAACCCCAGATGGGACGTCACAACGTCGTCCACTTATTCCAGGTACCTATTTACAGCTAGGTGAACTGAGGCTAACACATGAAAGGAGACAAGCTCAATTTGTCTCCGCCCGGCCGGGGATTGAACCCCCGACCCCTCGTGTGAGACGAGAGCTCTACCTACTAGGCTACGGGTGTGTGTGTGTGTGTGTGTGTGTGTGTGTGTGTGTGTGTGTGTGTGTGTGTGTGTGTGTGTGTGTGTGTGTGTGTGTGTGTGTGTGTGTGTGTGTGTGTGTGGTGTGTGTGTGTGTGTGTGTGTGTGTGTGTGTGTGTGTGTGTGTGTGTGTGTGTGTGTGTGTGTGTGTGTGTGTGTGTGTGTGTTTTTTTTTGCTACTTTTATTTTTGTTTTACGATTTCAACTTCAGAAGAGAATTTCGGTGGTCTTTTACTCTTGCAAAGCCCCAAGTTGTTTTATTATTATTATTATGGTAAATATACAACGTTGGCTGTGACAGATGTTGGGAAAGAGACATAAGCAGAGTAGAGAACCAAAGCTTATTCAACGTTTCGCCGGTGAAGGCTTCTTCAGGAGACACAGTCAAATATATATAGCCCATGCCTTAAGGAAACAAAATAAACAGTATGAAATATGTCAAAATGTTTAGTCTGGTTTTTCTCTGGTTAACATACATGCATGTGGTTTGGATAGTGAAAAGAAATCTTTGTTTAGGTTCATGGTGTCATTCATAACGAATATGCGGATTCAAAGCATCTACGTTTTACGGTATTATTATGTTATTCCTGAAGAAGCCTTCACCGGCGAAACGTAGAATAAACATTGGTTGTCTACTCTGCCTATGTGTCTTTCCCAACATTATTATTATTATTATTATTATTATTATTATTTGTATTATTATTATTATTATTATTATTATTATTTTTATTATTATTATTATTATTATTATTATTATTATTAGGTTACGTTAGACACATCTCGAACCACACTACACTTACACATTAGCTTACCTTGACCGAATAACTTGATTTGTGACAACTCAAGCAGTATATACTAGGTCTTGGAAACAGCACTGGTGTTTTATGGGTTGTTGGTGGATAAGTATAAGATGAGAACACGATTAATGTTAAACACATTTAGTACCTAGTCATTCCTGGACTTGAACCTGCGAAATTGGGGTTATGATTCTGTCTTGATGGTGTAATGGTTAGAGTGTTTAACATCTGTATGTGGTAACTCAGGTTCGAATCCCGGGAGGATCACATGATATCATTAATTTCATTGGGAGGTGTTTGATGTTGGGAGTGACATATATAAATTTGATTATTGTAACTATTGAGCCACCATATCTGTAAATGCTTTACATGGTACTTTAAACAAAGTGGTGTGGATATGCAAAAACTATAAATGTGTCTTGTGAATGATATGAGTGATTTATTATGTTCTCTCCACCAACCAACTCTACTCCTAAAATCGATTAATGAAATTAACAGACACATGTGGCAGTCCGGGGATTCGAACCCAGGACGCTCACACCGAAAGTCAACACACTATGCACAGCACCACGAAGACAGTTAAAGAATACTGCACAAGCCTACGATTTATTATGCAGTTTCGAATCCTGCATACCAATCTTAAGATAAGAGGAAATGGACAGGTCTGGAGGGGAGCCAGTAGAGGGTCAAGGGTCAGGAGGGTGTCTGAGGGTTATGTCTCCGTGCATATCAGTTAAGGGGAGGTATTTAGTTTCTTCCCTAGAACTCCATCAAGCTTAAAATTACACCCCCTAGACCCCCTTTCAAGACAAATTTGTACATTTTTCGGTAGAAAAATTTCCCGGCCGACGGCCGGTTCTTCCAACAATACAGGCTCGCTATCGCTCGCCAGGAAAAAAACGACACCTAAATGGCACGAAAGTTCTTAAAATTGACAGAAATGGTGCGAAAGTTCTTAAAATAGCCAAACTAAAGGGGGCGAGCGTCTTAAAATTTAAAAAGCAATGGGGCTAAACATGAGAGAGAAAGGGGTCCAGAAAAAAATCCCTCAAGTGGAAATCTCCCCTTAAGTCTCCCCACCTTTCTCTCTCTCTCTCTCTCTCTCTCTCTCTCTCTCTCTCTCTCTCTCTCTCTCTCTCTCTCTCTCTCTCTCTCTCTCTCTCTCTCTCTCTCTCTCTCTCTCTCTCTCTCTCTCTCTCTCTCTCTCTCTCTCTCTCTCTCTCTCTCTCTCTCTCACCCACACCACCCACCTCCATGTCTGCAACTCTTTCTTTCCACAACTTGCCAACTTTGGAACGGGTGGAAAACTCTGAGAATAAGTGGGTGTTTGCCTCCTTCCGTCTTCCGGTTCTTGGACGGGATAACGAATTGTGTTTCCTCTCCCCTTCACACACCCCCCCCCCCCATCTCCACCCCACACCCCACACACACACACACACACACACACACACACACACATACATACACACATACATACACAGCACAGCCCGTAGCCTAGTGGTAGAGCTCTCGTCTCACACACGAGGGGCCGGGGGTTCAATCCCCGGCCGGGCGGAGACAAATTGGGCTTGTCTCCTTTCATGTGTTAGCCTCAGTTCACCTAGCTGTAAATAGGTACCTGGAATAAGTGGACGACGTTGTGACGTCCCATCTGGGGTTGGCAAAAATGGTACAAGGCGAGATGGGTATCATATGGTTCACCTAAGCTGATGGCTACCTAAGCCTTCGGGCGAGACGGTACCGTCTATAGTGAGAATGGTACCATACAGATCCACCCTAAGCCTTCGTTTCCGATGTCGCCAATTGGCTAAAATACAGACTACACACACATCCACAGCCATTCCAACAATACATAAACATTTAACATGCATTTCACGCAATACATTCCCAGTTAAGGAGGCGCGATAATAATGAGCTTAGCTCGCATTGCGTGGATTCCCCTTGACGAACAAGTAACTGAGTAACTTAGTAACATACACACACACACACACACACACACACACACCTACCTTCCGGTTTAGGATGCCTGGCACACTGCTTCCGTTTCCGCTTGCACACGATAACAAATTGTGAAATCTTGTCAGAATGCTATACATACAGGTATATCTAGCATATACTGTACTGTGATATAATCCAGAACATATGCATACTCGTGGCTATAATAATTTGCAGGAGAGACGAGGATCATGCACCGACTTAGTAGTTTAAGGGGATGATTACATTTGATGTCAATTGCCGTTTGCCAAAATTACACTCCCAAAAAATATCCGCAAAAGTAATAGTTAGAAACCGTGAGTTGTGACTTTCTAAAACCTTATTCAAAATTTCGGTTTCTCTAAATGACGGCAACGAGACCGTAACAAACTAGTAGGCTAATAATGATAGTTCTACGTATGTGTGTGACTTTTAAGGTAACGGTATTTTGTTGGTAATGCCGCTGTCTGTCCTGTGACCATAAGGTAACATAATACTTTTAAGGGAGGATGCTATATATTATATTGGTCAATATATTTATTTGTTTTGAGGTTTTGAGGTTTTAAAACGTTCGCCCCATTAGTTTGGCGATTTTAAGACCTTTTGTGCCATTTAGGTGTTGATTTTATGAATCGGCCTTCGGCTGGGACATATTAGTACCGAAAAATGTACTAGTTTATCTTGAAGATGATCTTAGATATATATATTTTAAAGTTTGATAGAGGTGTTGGGAGGAAATTAAAATAAATAAATAAATCAATGACCAAATAAATACAAATCTCCATTAAGGCCCAGCAGATATGACTCGTGACTGTACATTAACCCATTACCTTGAGCAGCAACACCACCACCAGCACCACTCCCACCCCCTCACCGGCCCCTTCATCGATCAACACCAAAATAGGACCAGGGGGGAGGAAGGGGGGGGGGGGGGGGAGAAAGTGTGGAGGTATGGGAGAGCGAGGAAGAGAGTGTAGGGGAATGGGGAGAGAGAGTGAACAGATTTGGTGGAGAGTGAGGAGGATTGGTGGGGAGAGTGAGGAGGATTGGTGGGGAGAGTGAGGGACTTGGAACCAATGAGAGAAAGAGAGAGTGAGAGTGAGAGTGAATGAGTCAGAGTGAGTGGGTGGGGGGTCCGCTGGGCTAAAATTGGATACCTTTGGTAATAATTGAAGGAGGACAGTCTAGAAGGATCTTCCCGGGGTCCCTTTGTGTGTCTATAAAGCACTGCTGCCCATTACAGTAGGCCTATCCTTCCTGCTAGTAATGTGGGCATTTGTGGGCGGGTTAACCCTATTTGGTCCGGAGCGGGATCTGTTTTAATCTCTCCTGTTTCACCCCATTAGTTTGGCGACAATAAGAGACTACACCCCATTCAGATGTTGAGTTTTTTTTCTTCTGGGCGAGTGACAACGAGCCTGTAACATAGAAGAAATCGGTCTTCGGCCGCCACTCATTATTCTATCGAAAAATGAATACCTTTAGCTTGAAGGGAGTCTGTGTGAGCATGTTTAGTTTGAAGGAAGATTGGAAAAGTGTTATGTTAGCCTAGGGGACAAACTAAAATGCATTGCTCGAAAATAGCAAAATCAAATAAAATCCTCAATAATAATTAAACCAAATATTATAATAACTACAACACGTCGGATCAGATATGTTAACATTGGCATTATACGAAAACGTTTGTTCATAATTATGCAAAGCCTTGGAGTTTCTGTGTGCTCTATTTTCATTTCATGTATATATACTGTATATACTGTATATACAGTATATAGGCCTATATATAATTATATATATATATATAATTTTTTATTTTTTTATTTTTTTTATTTTTTTTTTTGGGGGGGGGATCCGATTCGTTTGATTGATGGCTAGATATGGGCCGTTGAGGACAATCCAATAATCTTCCCAGGGACTATTAATGCAATTTAAAAGCCCCACTGTCTCTTCCTGTTGATATTGGAAGGGTTTGTTAACAAATATAAGCTTTAGAATGAGCTTAACAAGCCTTATTTCAAGCCACTTTTCACATGATTCAAACATGCAACCCGCAGCTGTGGAGAGTCCCAAAGTGTGTGTGTGTGTGTGTGTGTGTGTTGGGGGGGGGGGGGGGGATTCTCTGAGCTAAAATTAGTCCCCTTGGTAATAATTGAAGAAGGGCAGCGGTAGAAGTATATTCCTGGAGTTCTTTGTGTAGTTCTTAGGTTAAAGGGGAGATTTTTAGTTTGGTCTCTAGATATCCATCAAGCTTAAGATTACACCCCCTTGAACCCCTTTCAAGATAAATTTTTACATTTTTGGCCGGGAAATTTACAAATTAATCTAGAAGGGTGATCTAATGAATGGTTGTTGTTTGATGGAGGTCTATGGAGGGAACTAGAAAAATAATGAATACATGATCAAATCTACCAAAAATGTATCCATCTCCCCTTAAGGTATCGGAACTATCAGTCTACACGTTGAGTTATTATTGGGGCGAGGAGTGATGAGAGGGACGGCTGTTATAGGAGAGTGATGAGAGGGACGGCTGTTATAGGAGAGTGATGAGAGGGACGGCTGTTATAGGAGAGTGATGAGAGGGACGGCTGTTATAGGAGAGTGATGAGAGGGACGGCTGTTATAGGAGAGTGATGAGAGGGACGGCTGTTATAGGAGAGTGATGAGAGGGACGGCTGTTATAGGAGAGTGATGAGAGGGACGGCTGTTATAGGAGAGTGATGAGAGGACGGCTGTTATAGGAGAGTGATGAGAGGGACGGCTGTTATAGGAGAGTGATGAGAGGGACGGCTGTTATAGGAGAGTGATGAGAGGGTCGGCTGTTATAGGAGAGTGATGAGAGGGACGGCTGTTATAGGAGAGTGATGAGAGGGGCGGCTGTTATAGGAGAGTGATGAGAGGGACGGCTGTTATAGGAGAGTGATGAGAGGGGCGGCTGTTATAGGAGAGTGATGAGAGGGGCGGCTGTTATAGGAGAGTGATGAGAGGGTCGGCTGTTATAGGAGAGTGATGAGAGGATCGGCTGTTATAGGAGAGTGATGAGAGGGGCGGCTGTTATAGGAGAGTGATGAGAGGGACGGCTGTTATGTTCCTTCCAACAACCAACAATACTCCTAAAATCGATTAATGAAATTTACAAACACATGTGGCAGTCCGTGGACTCGAACCCAGGATGCTCACACCGAAAATCTAGGAGAGTGATGAGAGGGACGGCTGTTATAGGAGAGTGATGAGAGGGGCGGCTGTTATAGGAGAGTGATGAGAGGGACGGCTGTTATAGGAGAGTGATGAGAGGGACGGCTGTTATAGGAGAGTGATGAGAGGGGCGGCTGTTATAGGAGAGTGATGAGAGGGATGGCTGTTATAGGAGAGTGATGAGAGGGACGGCTGTTATAGGAGAGTGATGAGAGGGGTGGCTGTTATAGGAGAGTGATGAGAGGGACGGCTGTTATAGGAGAGTGATGAGAGGGGCGGCTGTTATAGGAGAGTGATGAGAGGGGCGGCTGTTATAGGAGAGTGATGAGAGGGACGGCTGTTATAGGAGAGTGATGAGAGGGGCGGCTGTTATAGGAGAGTGATGAGAGGGACGGCTGTTATAGGAGAGTGATGAGAGGGGCGGCTGTTATCGGAGAGTGATGAGAGGGACGGCTGTTATAGGAGAGTGATGAGAGGGACGGCTGTTATAGGAGAGTGATGAGAGGGGCGGCTGTTATAGGAGAGTGATGAGATGGGCGGCTGTTATAGGAGAGTGATGAGAGGGGCGGCTGTTATAGGGGAGTGATGAGAGGGACGGCTGTTATAGGAGAGTGATGAGAGGGACGGCTGTTATAGGAGGGTGATGAGAGGGTCGGCTGTTATAGGAGAGTGATGAGAGGGACGGCTGTTATAGGAGAGTGATGAGAGGGGCGGCTGTTATAGGAGAGTGATGAGAGGGACGGCTGTTATAGGAGAGTGATGAGAGGGACGGCGGTTATAGGAGAGTGATGAGAGGGGCGGCTGTTATAGGAGAGTGATGAGAGGGGCGGCTGTTATAGGAGAGTGATGAGAGGGACGGCTGTTATAGGAGAGTGATGAGAGGGATGGCTGTTATAGGAGAGTGATGAGAGGGACGGCTGCTATAGGAGAGTGATGAGAGGGGCGGCTGTTATAGGAGAGTGATGAGAGGGACGGCTGTTATAGGAGAGTGATGAGAGGGGCGGCTGTTATAGGAGAGTGATGAGAGGGGCGGCTGTTATAGGAGAGTGATGAGAGGGGCGGCTGTTATAGGAGAGTGATGAGAGGGGCGGCTGTTATAGGAGAGTGATGAGAGGGGCGGCTGTTATAGGAGAGTGATGAGAGGGTCGGCTGTTATAGGAGAGTGATGAGAGGGGCGGCTGTTATAGGAGAGTGATGAGAGGGGCGGCTGTTATCGGAGAGTGATGAGAGGGGCGGCTGTTATAGGAGAGTATTGGCTTCCTTTGTATACTCGAGTGTAGTGTTTGGCATTTGTCATATTAAGGGGAAGCATTTGGTGTTTTTTATCTTTCTCTCCTTTATTCTCTTTCCCTGGTTTGTATCCATTCGGCCCCATTCAACCAACTGTTTTAAGACGTGTATCCCCATTCAGGTGTCGATTTCTTCCTGGCGAGCGATAGCGAGCCAGCATTTTATGGAGAAATCCGGCTTCGCCGGAAAAAATGTTCTATCGAAAAATGTACAAATTTAGCTTGCTGTCAAAACAAAAATATACAGTATATATGCTGGCTCGCTACCGCTCGCCAGGAAAATATTGACACCGGGATGGTGGTAAACGTCTTAAAACAGTAGGCTGAATGGGGCCGAATTCATGCAAGCCAAAGAGAGAGGGAGATAAAGAGAAAACAAGCCGGTGACCCCCCTGAAGGTATTGGAACTATAGTCTACATGTTGAGTTATTATTGGGGCGAGGAGTGATGAAAGGGACAGCTGTTATTGGAACATGGTGTAATACATCAGAAAGGCCATATCGAAATAGGAGTGTATTGGCTTCCTTTGTATATTCGAGTGTGCAGTATTTGTTATTGTCTTATACAGTTATTTGGCTTATATTGGCTTCCTTTGTATATTCGAGTGTTGTATTTGTTATTGTCTTATACAGTTATTTGGCTTATATTGGCTTCCTTTGTATATTCGAGTGTTGTATTTTATTGTCTTATATAGTTATTTGGATTATATTGGCTTCCTTTGTATATTCGAGTGTTGTATTTGTTATTGTCTTATACAGTTATTTGGTTATATTGGCTTCCTTTGTATATTCGAGTACAGTATTTGTAGTATTGGCTTCCTTTGTATATTCGAGTGCAGTATTTGTCATTGTCTTATAATATTATTTGGATTATTATTTACCAGAGTCCTGGTCCCAGCAAGAAGTTGATTTTGATATAAAAGAATGCCGTTTAATAGGAGATTTCCACTTTAGGATTTTGTTTTTGTTGGTCTCTTTTCTCCCTCATGCTTAGCCACATTACTTTTGAGATTTTAAGACGTTCGCCCCGTTAGTTTGATGGTTTTCAGAACTTTCGCCCCCATTTATTTGTATTTTAAGATATTTTGTGCCAATTAGGTGTCGATTTTTCGGCCGGGACATTTTTTTACCGAAAAATTTACAATTCTATATCTAAACGATCTTATGCAACTTAGGAAGGATCAGTGATAGTTAAAAGGGTGGATGCCTTATAATTGCTGGAGATACTTCCTAAAATGAATACAATCGATTAGTGTTAGCCAGAATATAATAAAAAAGGATGTCACCGGTACAGAAGGGGTTAAGAGGATAGATTACAATAGTGGCAATGTTATTAATGCCCTGTGACAGTCATATTGTTAACCCCTTCAGTACCGGTGACATCCTAGTTATTATATTCTGGCAATGCTTAGACGATTATATTCAACTTAGGAAGGACTTCTAGCAATAATAAGGCTTCACACTATCTCAACCAACCCTTTTAACTACCACAGATCCTTCTTAAGCTGCATAATATCGTCTAAATATAGCTAGAGTAAAATATAACACGTCGCTGGTACTGAAAGGGTTGTTGTTGTTGTTCCACAGGCTGCCTGGCCGAACAGCCCCAAGGTCCCGAGCAAGGCCAAGGCCATAGAGTGCCCCCACAAAACCCTCCCTGCTTACCACTAACAAAACCCCGGTGACCGAAGCCACTCTAAGGCAGGGAGCTGAGGAGGGCGCGGAAACGCCCGGGAAACCAAAGCCCCACCCAAGGCCCTGTGGTAGGGCTCAAAGGGTTAATGGATATACGTTTCAGCCTTTGAATTACAAGAGTTCCTCAGTAAGGTGAATACAATCCTCTAATGTATGCCAGCCTGGAGTGAATATAAGGAGATTTCCGCTTGAGGGATGTTTTTCTTGACTCCTTTCTCCCTCATGTTTAGCCTCATTGTTTTTTTCTAATTTTAAGACGTTTGCCCCATTATTTTGACGATTTTAAGAACTTTCAACCCATTTATGTCAATTTAAAGACCTTTCGTGCCATTTAGGTGTCGATTTTATCCTGGCGAGCGATAGCGAGCCTGTAATTTAAGAGAAACCGGCTTTCAGCCGGGACATTTCTCTACCAAAAAAATGTACAAATTTATCTTGACAGGGGCTCAAGGGGGTGTAATCTTAAGCTTCAAGGATATCTAGGGACCAAACTAAAAACCTCCCCTTAATAATGAGGGGGGTCCACTAGGGGTGGGTGGGGGGTGGAGGAGGGCCATATCGTTGTAAAGTTTAGTCATTAGGGTTGTTCAAGTTGGACTCATTATCTCCGTCCTACTCACTGTTTTGGGCTCACACCGTTAGGGGGAGAGATTTCCACCTGGAGGATTTTTTTCTGAACCTCTTTCTCCCCCATGTTTAGCCCCATTGCTTGTGAGATTTAAAGACGTTTGCCCCATTACTTTGGCGATTTTAAGAACCCTCGTCCCATTTTTGTCAATTTTAAGACCATTCGTGCCATTTAGGTGTCGATTTTTTCCTGGCGAGCGATAGCGAGCCTGTAATTTAAGGGGAACCGGCCTTCGGCCGGGAATTTTTTCTACCGAAAATATTTATCTTGAAAGGGGGTCAAGGGGGATTAATTTTAAGCTTGATGGAAGTCTAGGGAATCAACTAAAAACCTCCCCTTAAAAGGACTTATATTTAGTTCTTTGTATTATTGTATTATTATTTATTTGTGTATTTATTTATTTATGTATTTTCTGTAGTTTGCTCCCTAGACCTCTATCAAGCTTAAAAAAATAAAAAAATAAATACAATTATTTTTGGTAGAAAAATACATTTCAGGCTCACTATCCCTCGCTTGTTGAAGATCGACACCTATAAGGCCTGAAAGGTCTAAAATTTGACAAAGCAATGGGATGAAAAGTTTTAACATTTAAATATTAATAGGGCTAAACATGAGGGAGGACGGGGTTCAGAAAAATAAAAACCTCCCCTTCATCTGCTTTGTTGATTTCATTAATTGAGTTTAGATGTGAAGTTGGTTGGTGTAAAAAACATAATAAGAGAGAGAGAGAGAGAGCGAGAGAGAGAGAGAGAGAGAGAGTGAGAGAGAGAGAGAGAGAGAGAGAGAGAGAGAGAGAGAGAGAGAATATACTGGGTGTCGGGCAATAATCTTTTACTGTCTTTTTGTGCATGTGAGCTTGTTTGTGTGTATCTTTATGTGTATGGAGATGTGTGTACGTGTTTTGTGTGTGAGAGTGTTGTGTGGTTGGTTGCCTGAGTGGTTTTGTTGTGGATACCGTGTCTCTCTCTCTCTCACTGTCACTCACACACACTCACACTCTCTCTCTCTCAAAAAAAGAAAGCAAGACAAACTGAAGTTACACATGTATTTTAGTTTCCATATATATCTTTCCATAAATTCCTGCAGAGTTCTATTTCTTACAAACTCTTCTAAACCATTCATTTCCAACTGTCTTCATTGTACAGCGATTTTTCGTAGGGCAATGAGGGTGCGGAGAGAGCCCTTTTCTGTGCTGTCCTTTTCTTAACTTTCCTTTTATTGGGGTTCTGCTATCTATTCCAGAAGTAAGTTCGAATAACTTTCTTTGGATCGTAGGGTCTGTGTTTTCAGTGTACCTGAGTATACTGTATCTATGTAAATAATAGTTTACTATTGGTATTAATTTGTTGTATTGTGTCGTGTCTATGCTTATATTTACACTCACGGCAATTTAACTAGGCATATTATCGTGTGTGTATGTGTGTATGTGTGTGTGTGTGTGTCTGTGTGTGTGTGTGTGTGTGTGTGTGTGTGTGTGTGTCCGCGTGCTCGTTTATTTCCGTGTGGTGGAATTAAGAGCTCAAAATTGGAAGTGAAATATTGAATGTGCACTGCGTAGACTTTTATGAACGGAATAGGACGTTTTCATTCACAGACTTGATTAAAACTGACCATGTTGCTATTGCACCAGTTGTGTGTATACCTTGATGTGTGTGGCTTTCCTAACACATACACACACACACGGTCACTAGACACAGTATGGACTATTGTTGTACCCTAGTTTTCGTTTTCGTAATTGAAAGTACGAATGTCAAGCCAGATTTAAACAGTAAAGGTATGTGTTTTTATTTTTCATAGTCTTTCATTTGTGTCCGTAATTGAATAAACAAATAATTATTTGATACATTTAAGAGTGTTATTAATACCAGAATATAACTGTAAAATTAGACCAAAACATAGTGAGGGCGAAATTGCTTAAAGAGTTGTATATACAGTAGAATCGTCTGGTATTCTTGTTCCTTGAATGTTGTGTATATTTATTACAACTGTACTTCATATTAAGATATAGTTTAAAGATTAATGGTGTCGCATTTAAAACAAATTTGTGGTGTCCCGAGTTCGAATCCCGGAAGAACCATATGCTTTCATTAGTTTATTCAAGTACATTGGGGTTTTTAATTGATGATTAATGTTTAGAACGGGGTGTTACTTATTTGTATAGGTTCAGGAACTAATGTATAGCGAGGCCGGTCCATAGTGTTCTTGGCCCCATTCAATGTTCTTTCCTCTCACTATAACATTACGCTTTCCATAATGCAGTTGGGTCTGAGTACATGATTAGATTGATATCCAGAATTCGAAAATGGATAGAAACTCGTGATCGTGTATTCAACCATTAACTGTGTTGGTGGTGTAATGGTTTAGATGCTTATGTTCTGGGTGTGGTGTCCCGAGTTCGAATCCCGGGAGGACGATATGCTTTTATTAGTGTATTCAAGTACATTGGGGTTTGTAATTGATGATTAATGTTAAGAATGGGTTGTTACTTATATGAAATATTGTTTTTTGAGATTATTGAGTTTCTTCGCGTTAGTTGAAGTTTACTACTACTGTCTATTATATTAAAATTTGTCATATGTGCTGTGAACAAACAAACAAACAAAGAAACGGATAAACGCCCCGTGCAACTTATATATATTTATTTCCTTCTGATTTTGTGACTTGGAGGGAATACGTCTCTAAACTTACTCGACTGTATGGCATCCATTTCGCTTCACTAGAGAGTTTGATGACACTGAAGCGGGGGGGCTGGAAATTTATCGTATTATCCCTGCCAGAAAATTACTGTATGTGCTGCGTAAAGAGGAAGAGGGGAAGGTGTGGAGGAAAGGGGGAGATAGAAGAGACAAAGGAAAGAGTGGGATAATGGAAGAGAGAAAAAGAGAGAAAGCAAAGAGTGGTGTAAGAGAGCAAGTAAAGAGGGGTTAACGAAAGAGAAGAAAGAACGTAAAGGTTGGAATAATGGAAAAGACTGGAGAGAGAGTACAGACTAAAGAGTGGTGTAATAGAAGAGAGGAGAGAAAGTAAAGAGTGGTATAATGAAGAAAAAAAAAGGAGAATTGAATACTAAAAGCGGAATGGATATTGTGAAAAAAAAGGTAAAGAGAAATAGGCTAATAAAGTGAGAAGGGAAGGGATAGGAGGAGCGGTGTTGTTGTTGTTGTTCCCCAAGCTGCCTGGCCAAACAGCCCCAAGGCCCCGAGCAATTCCAAGGCCATAACCTTTAGCCCCCACAGAACCCTCCCTGCCGACCACAATAAAGCCTGGGTGACCGAAGCCACTCCATGGCGGGGAGCTGAGGAGGGTGCGGAAACGCCCGGGAAACCAAAGCCCCACCCAGGGCCCTGTGCCCCTCAGCAATTATGAAGAGAAAGTTGAGGGGCAAGGGGAAAATGTGACACTTTGGCTTCCAATCTTGGTAGATTGGGAGGTCAATCCACGGAAAAGACGCCGTCACTTGAGATCTAGAAAATATATAAGTTAAAGGAACAGTCAGAGTAAGCTATGGGTATGGCAGAGATCGCTCAGTTCTCACTCTGATAGACCAGCCCATCAGCCCATCAGGAGGAGCGGTGTGAAAGGAAAAGCTAGGAAATAGAGGAGGAAAACGAATTGAAAGTAAAACAAAATCGGAAATAGATAAAACATGGGATATCAGAAAAGGTGAAACAAACAGAAAAAAAAGAATATGTAAAATGCGAGAAGATGTATATATATACTGTTTATATATACAGTATATATGTGTGTGCGTAAATTTGACTTGTTTCTTTCCTATGTGTATGAATGAAACAATAGGCAAAGCTGCGTGTAACAAGTGTCTCCCCCAATGTGGAAAGAGTGATAGTCGCTATTTTAAACGTTATTTGGTGTATTGGAAAGAAGTATGTGTTCTTGTTTTGTGTAATGAAATTAATATGAGGAGAAGCTGTTTGTGAGAGCTAGCTGGATTACTCTGTGCAGGTGAGACACAAACAAACAGTGAGGGAAGCCAGATAAATGGAACTGGAGTTCCACCAACTCCATATCACATGCCTGTGATGCCTCCCCTAGGGATTGCCCTGCTCGATTTGTGTCGACAATCTCTCCATGTGAGAGTGAGTGAGAGAGATAATTGTGTAGGGACTAAAGGGAGAGTGAAGCGAATTGGGAAAGGGGATGGGAGGGAAAGAATTAAAAAATAAATAAAAATATAGACGAATGAAAAAGGAGGGAGAGGACCGGGAAGGGGGTTAGTAGAAAAGACAGTAGAGGGTGGGAGGGAAGAGATTGAGAGTTCTTCCCTAAAGTTTTAAACTATTCTATATTTTATCCTATAGTTTTATACCGTAGAATTATTTTGAAATTCTCCCGAAGCCGGGCTACATCTATTTACGGAAGTTATGAAACCATATGTGTGAGTTATTGAGTTAGAGTAATGTATCTTTAAACCTGTATAGTTTTCATTGTAGTTGTGAGTTTAGTCGGCTTATAAAAAGCCTCATGCAGAAACGGTCAACTTCAGTTAAAGTTTCGAGGTAAGGCATAATTAGAATATAGTCTCTCTCTCTCTCTCTCTCTCTCTCTCTCTCTCTCTCTCTCTCTCTCTCTCTCTCTCTCTCTCTCTCTCTCTCTCTCTCTCTCTCTCTCTCTCTTTCTTCTCTCTCTCTCTCTCTCTCTCTATTCTCTTCTCTCTCTCTCTCTCTCTCTCTCTCTCTCTCTCTCTCTCTCTCTCTCTCTCTCTCTCTCTCTCTCTCAGGAAAGATAAACCGAAATAATTGGTGGTTGTTAGAGGAGGGGAAGGAGGAGGAAGAGGTGGTGGTTGTTACAGGAGGAGGAGGAGGAGGAAGAGGGCGGTGGTTGTTACAGGAGGAAGATGGTGGTTGTTACAGGAGGAGGAGGAGGAAGGGGGTGGTGGTTGTTACAGGAGGAGGAGGAGGAAGAGGGGGGTGGTTGTTACAGGAGGAAGATGGTGGTTGAAGGAGGAGGAGGAGAAGGTGGTGGTTGTTACAGGAGGAGGAGGAGGAAGAGGGCGGTGGTTGTTACAGGAGGAGGAGGAGGAAGGGGGTGGTGGTTGTTACAGGAGGAGGAGGAGGAAGAGGGCGGTGGTTGTTACAGGAGGAAGATGGTGGTTGTTACAGGAGGAGGAGGAGGAAGGGGGTGGTGGTTGTTACAGGAGGAGCAGGAGGAAGAGGGCGGTGGTTGTTAAGGAGGAGGATGGTGGTTGTTACAGGAGGAAGGGGGTGGTGGTTGTTACAGGAGGAGCAGGAGGAAGAGGGTGGTGGTTAATGTTACAGGAGGAGGAGGAGGAAGAGGGTGGTGGTTGTTACAGGAGGAGCAGGAAGAGGGTGGTGGTTGTTCAGCAGGAGGAGGAGGAAGAGGGTGGTGGTTGTTACAGGAGGAGGGTGGTGGTTGTTACAGGAGGAGGGTGGTGGTTGTTACAGGAAGAGGGTGGTGGTTGTTACAGGAGGAGGGTGGTGGTTGTTACAGGAGGAGGGTGGTGGGTGTTACAGGAGGAGGGTGGTGGTTGTTACAGGAAGTGCTTCGTAATTGTTACAGGAGGAGGGTGGTGGTTGTTACAGGAGGAGGGTGGTGGTTGATACAGGAGGAGGGTGGTGGTTGTTACAGGAGGAGGGTGGTGGTTGTTACAGGAGGAGGGTGGTGGTTGATACAGGAGGGTGGTGGGGTGTACAGGAAGTTGGTGGGTGTTACAGGAGGAGGGTGGTGGGTGTTACAGGAGGAGGGTGGTGGGTGTTACAGGAAGAGGGTGGTGGGTGTTACAGGAGGAGGGTGGTGGGTGTTACAGGAGGAGGGTGGTGGTTGTTACTGGAAGACGGTGGTGGTTGTTACAGGAAGAGGGTGGGTGTTACAGGAATGTTTGGGTGTTACAGGAGGAGGGTGGTGGGTGTTACAGGAGGAGGGTGGTGGTTGATACAGGAGGAGGGTGGTGGTTGATACAGGAGGGTGTTTTTACAGGAGGAGGGTGGTGGTTAGATACAGGGGAGGGTGGTGGTTGTTACAGGAGGAGGGTGGTGTTGTACAGGAGGAGGGTTGATACAGGAGGAGGGTGGTGGTTGATACAGGAGAGGAGGATTGTGGGGTTGTTGATAAGGAGGAGTGGTACAGGATTGGTGGGGGTACGGAGGAGGGTGGTTGATACAGGAGGAGGGTGGTGGTTGTTACAGGAGGATGGTGGTTGTTACAGGAGGACTGTGGTGTTACAGGAATTGTTGATACAAGGATTGTTGTTACAGGAGATGGTTACAGGATGTTTGTAGGAGGATGTTGTTCATTGGACCGGAGGAGGGTTTGCGGAGGAGATGTATATGATACAGGATTTTTGGTTTTTATTGTTAAGTTATGTCGTACATAAATGGTTGCCTTTCATTATGTGATTTGTTTATATCACAATCATATAATCAACGACCACTATTCTAGTGCACCCACTGTTTCTATTTCTTATCTCTCATCTTTTTTCTCTTCTCTCTATCTCCTGTAATCGTAAACCCACCAATTTCTTCCTTTTCCTTTCTATCTTCAGCTATTATATCCCCTCTTCTTCTCACAACCACCATCTTTCCTCTCTTGTCCTTTTTTCGCTTGCACTTATCCCATTCCCTCTTTCATATTACCTTTTTCTTCTCCAGTAAACTTTCACTTAATTACGCTCTTAGTTTCTCTTCTTTTTTTTCTCCCCTTTCTCTCTCTCTCTCTCTCGTCTCCCTAACCCTTCCTCTGCTGTTCTTTTTGAACTCACACCAAAAGAACATAGACGTTTTCTCATGATAACCCTCATAATTATTTTTTCTCTCTCTGATCTCTTTCTCTTTTTCCTCTTCTACCTCTCTCTCGCTCTCTGTTCTCGTTTCTCTCCTTTATGACTTATTTTAATACAGCTCTTTATCTCTATTTAGATTTGGAGATGAGAGAGGGAAGTACAAAGGAGTACAAAGGAGTACAAAGGAAATCAAGCAACAACAGAATTAGTGCCCCTTCTAGGTTGCTTGTCCTCCAAACACACTGAGGATTCAAGGGTCCAAACAGTGGTTTAGAGTGGGTAAGGGAAACATTGGAAAGGAAGAAAACTACTGCCCTGCCACTAACGTGGCAGGACTAGGAAGTTAGTAGGGGAAAGATGGGTTAGTAACTGGGGGGGGGCTAAAAGTTATTCATTTACAAACGCAGTCAGTCGCGGGTTTGATGCGAGATATTTGTCTAGGCGGAATTTAAATGAAATCAACGGTGCTGCAAGTCTA
>CM064543.1:247185-249685 GCA_032716605.1 Paralithodes platypus
GTGTGTGTTCATTATTGCAATGTGTGTGATTGTGTGTGTGTTCATTATTGCAATGTGTGTGATTGTGTGTGTGTTCATTATTGTTCGATCACATGCTTACATATGATAATTTTTAGTGCATGTGCGAAGATATTTGCTGTTTATGGTTTATAGAATTGTATACACATATTTTGTTTCCCTCTGTGTATGGAGGGGAAACATGGCAATGTTGCATCTCTCTCTCTCTCTCTCTCTCTCTCTCTCTCTCTCTCTCTCTCTCTCTCTCTCTCTCTCTCCTTCTCTCTTCTCTCTCCCCTCTCTCTTCCCTCTCCCTCTCTTCCCTCTCCCTCTCTCTTCCCTCCTCCCTCTCTTCTTCCTCCCTCTCTCTCTCTCTTCCCTCTCTCTCTCTCTCTCTCTCTCCATCTCTCATATCCCTCTCTCTCTCTCGTCTCTCTCTCTCTCTCCTCTCTCTCTCTCTCTCTCTCTCTCTCTCGCTCTCTCTCTCTCTCTCTCTCTCCAACTTAAAAGATTGACATGGAGCCATATTCAAGGTACGTTAGAGTATTATAACATGTCTGGACACACGTAGCTTATAGTAGTTTACATCATCAGATGAGGGAAAGATAGATTGAGGGAGAGATATTTCCAGAGTTTACTTGATAAGTACAAGAAACACTGGGAAAATTGGTTCACTCTTGGATTAGTGAGTTGGACAGAAGAGGGTGGGAATGTCTTGAAAGGTGGGTGCCACCCACTCTCCGTAAGGGAGGAGGTATGAACTGAGAGAGCTCTGAAGAACACTGATTATTGTAATAACTGTGTGTGCGTGCATGTATTTGTATGTTTGTGATAGTATCTACGTTCATACTCTGGCTTCCAATCCCAGCGTTGTCCCCAATCACTGTACCAATAGCGACCGTAATGATAGCACCTCAAGTCACTTACAACATTCCCCCCAGTACTTTAGAACCAATTACCTCACTACCAGGTGTTCTATCATATCCTACCCCGGGGCAAGTTTTCTTTGTACAACCTTGTTTAGGGAGTCGGTACAGCTCTCACCACGTCCAGTTGGAACCGGGCTTATATTTAACCCCTTCTGTACCGGCGACGTCTTTTTAGCATTACTCTGGCTACTGTTAGTTTATTAGGCTTAATAAGGGCCTCCAGCAATTAACAGGCTTCGAACAATGTCACTTAACCCTTTTAACTACCACAGATCCTTCTTAAGGGGAGATCTCCACTTGAGGGATTTTTTTCTGGACCCGTTTCTCCCTCATGTTTAGCCCCATTGCTTTTGATATTATAAAACGTTTGCCCCATTAGTTTAGCGATTTTAAGAACTTTCACCCCATATTAAGACCTTTCGTGCAATTCAGGTGTCGATTTTATCCTGGCGAGCGATAGCGAGCCTGTAATTTAAGAGGAACCGACCTTCGGCCGGGACATTTTTCTACCGAAAAATGTACAAATTTATCTTTGAAAGGGACTCAAGGGGGTGTAATTTTAAGTTTGATGGAGGTCTAGGGAACAAACTAAATACCTCCCCTTAAACAGTACAAAATCCTCTAAATATAGCTAGCATACCATTTAATAGTCGTTCCCGGTAAAGAAGGGGGTAATAGTGTTGACGGATGTACAGTATATGATGGCACCGCCGAGTTGTGACTGTGGGAACAAATATCAGTGTTGTTTTATTTATTAAGGGAGCCCACCTCGCTTTTTTTTTTCTCTTGCTCTCCCTCTCTCTTCGGCTTGTATGCTTTCGGCCCCATTCAACCTACGTTTTAAGACGTTTACCCCCATCCAGGTGTCAATATTTTCCTGGTGAGCGGTAGCGAGCCAGCATATATATATTTTTGTTTTGACAGCAAGCTAAATTTGTACATTTTTCGATAGAAAAATTTCTCCGGCGAAGCCGGATTTCTCCAAACAATGCTGGCTCGCTATCGCTCGCCAGGAAGAAACCGACACCTGGATGGGGATAAACGTCTTAAAACAGTTGGCTGAATGGGGCCAAATGGATACAAGCCAGGGAAAGAAAGAAAAGGAGAGAAAGATAAGAAAAAGCCGGTGACCCCCCTTAACTGCACTATAGTCCATTCATTATAGGAAGTCTGGATAGTCTGATCCCTAACCTCTGTGTAACTCAAAAAGGGCTAGAGCAAATGGGGTGTACATTTCCATACGTATGCCCTGACGGACCCTTTGTGAATTGTAAAAAAAATCTTGGTTTGTTTACTTTTTTGTTCATGAGTCATAAAGGTTAGTGGTCAAGATGTTTGGCCTATCTCTAACGAAGGGACTAAAGACACCATGTTAACCCTCTCCGACATATAACGCAATTTTGATCCTATTAGGGATACTTTAAAGCCTTTATTACCATCAGGGTAGTTAGTTTAGTTACTTCAACCTCTGCAGTTGTCTTTGAGTTAGCTGTGGGCAGAAAACTCATTTTGGAGAGGTTAATTATAAGAGTGAGATAACTATTTCTTATTGTTAATCTGGCAACCTCTGCGTC